>CAWVQO010000630.1:15000-20000 GCA_963932275.1 Andrena praecox | reverse complement strand
AACCCTTCTCCACGTCAGTCCTCCAGGGCCTCGCTGGAGTATTTGCTACTACCACCAAGATCTGCACCGACGGTGGCTCCAGGCAGGCTCACGCCCAGACCCTTCTGCGCACACCCGCCGCGACCCTCCTACTCGTCAGGGCTTCATGGAGGACGGTCACCCGCGAGCGGGTGGCACGTCCCTCCCCACTTGCCGCTGACGGCGGAGTATAGGCGCGACGCTTCAGCGCCATCCATTTTCAGGGCTAGTTGCTTCGGCAGGTGAGTTGTTACACACTCCTTAGCGGATTCCGACTTCCATGGCCACCGTCCTGCTGTCTTAAGCAACCAACGCCTTTCATGGTATCCCATAAGCGTCGACTTAGGCGCCTTAACTCTGCGTTTGGTTCATCCCACAGCGCCAGTTCTGCTTACCAAAATTGGCCCACTTGGCACTCTGATTCAATTGTAATCTCGTGGCTTCATGATCCAAGCAAGCCAGAGATCTCACCCATTTAAAGTTTGAGAATAGGTTGAGGTCGTTTCGGCCCCAAGGCCTCTAATCATTCGCTTTACCAGATGAAACTCGCACACGTTCGCGTAGGAACGAGCGAGTGCCAGCTATCCTGAGGGAAACTTCGGAGGGAACCAGCTACTAGATGGTTCGATTAGTCTTTCGCCCCTATACCCAGTTCCGACGATCGATTTGCACGTCAGAATCGCTACGGACCTCCATCAGGGTTTCCCCTGACTTCGTCCTGACCAGGCATAGTTCACCATCTTTCGGGTCCCAACGTGTACGCTCTAGGTGCGCCTCTTCTCGCAATGAGAACGAGACGCCCCGGGAGTGCGAGGCCGCATCGTAACGCGGCCGATCCTCCCTCGGTCGACGCGAAGGTCGACCTTCACTTTCATTCCGCCTTTAGGTTTCTTTCTCCCAATGACTCGCGCACATGTTAGACTCCTTGGTCCGTGTTTCAAGACGGGTCCTGAGAGTACCCAAAGCAGTAGCGTCGCCGACCGGTAATTCGAAGCTTGGCCAGTCCAAGGACACCGCCTGCTAACAGCTGGCCAGGCCCGGGGACGGCACCAGGTCCGTGCCTCCGGGTAAGAACTGACCGGGCTTGCGGCGGGCCTGACGCACACACATTCGAAAATGGATTGGTTGCGGCCCGATACCGTCAGAGTACCGTCGCGCAGCCGGCCGGGCGGCCGAGGGTCTGTCGCGTGCTCTGGGAGCAACGAAACAGGCAACCGCTCGGGCCGTAGACCGACACGCAACGGGTCGCGACGTTCTACTAGGGGAGAAGTGCACGACTACGTGGCCGGAACATTCGCCGCCGGTGGTGTACCCTCGGTAATGGTACCACGAAGGTCCACACCCGGAGTATCGCGCACCGACGGGAGCCAGCCTCGTCGACGATGAATCTCCCCATTCGATCTTTTGGGTTTCTCAGGTTTACCCCTGAACGGTTTCACGTACTCTTGAACTCTCTCTTCAAAGTTCTTTTCAACTTTCCCTCACGGTACTTGTTCGCTATCGGTCTCGTGGTTGTATTTAGCCTTAGATGGAGTTTACCACCCACTTAGGGTTGCACTCTCAAGCAACCCGACTCTATGGAGAGATCCTCCCGAAACGCGTACCGGTCGCTACGGGCCTGGCACCCTCTGCGGGTAAGTGGCCCCATTCAAGATGGACTTGGACGCGGTGCGACGTCACGGGATAAACGGATCCTCCTGAACACTACAATTCCCTGCGGCGGAACCGCGGGATTCAGTGCTGGGCTAATTCCTGTTCGCTCGCCGCTACTAAGGAAATCCTTGTTAGTTTCTTTTCCTCCGCTTAGTAATATGCTTAAATTCAGCGGGTAATCTCGCCTACTCTGAGGTCGTCGTCAATCGTTTTATTATATATTTGTGCCACCAGAGAAAAATAGGCTGAGAGAGACCGTGAAATGAAGAGAAGATATTTTGGAGAAGCGCGCGCGCGCGCTGCCTCCGGAATTATAAAATCGTGCTCCCTCTTTTGGATATTATTGTACCTCGAACGGGTCTCCCGGCGGGAGTACGGGGTGTGCGCGTAGTGGCGGTATCATCCCCGTACACATCCCGGCTCGTAGCCCGACGACGACGGATCGATGTGGATCGATCTCGTTGTATTATATATCCAGAGGTGCCATCGCACGATTCCAGAGGAAAGGTGTCTTTTCGTCGCGCACCGTCGATTCGATCCGCGAGACACTCGCGGAACGAGCACCGGTTTTTACTTTAACGTCCGTCCGCTATATTAGCTTTGAGATTCCGCTGTCCCTCACGCCTCGAGCAGTGTGACTCGAGCAGAGGGAACCGCCGAAAAATAAGCTTTTCCGTGGACTGGACGACCGGTGAGACGCGCGGTGGTCTCGTACACGATCGACCAACAACGCGACAAAGACAATGCGGCGCGCGATCGGGGAGACTCGTTCTTCCATTCTACGAATGAAGAGTCTCTCCCTCTCTTGCGCATTTCGCGCGGCATCAGCGCCTCTCGGTTCGTCGAAAGTTCCAGAAATCGCTCAGCCGCGCCAAGGAGGATTCCGGGGGTACAGAAACGTTAAGAAAAGCGACGAGTGTGGAGCAATCTCTCTTCATCGGATGTTTGGCGCAAACACTCTTTTGTGTGTCGACGGAACGTGGCCATAGGGAGAAAATGAATAGGGCTAGGCGAGGACACGCGCAACTACGGGGAAATACATCGACCCGATATCCTGTTGACGCGTGGTTTATTTATCATCCCGCACAGCGCCTCTATTTTCTCATTGTACACCCTTGGATCTTCACGGCGTCCCGAAGAACGAGTGTGTGTTGCGCCCTCGGTGTTATATAGATTGACTGACAACACTTCTCTCACTTGTCAACGACGACCCTCCTCTTTATAAAATCCCTGGGGCCGCGTGAACCCGACGATATAGATCGATCGGCGCACGATATGCCGCGCACTGCTCTTTCCTCTCTTCTCTATCATCTCTCGCTGCTGCTCTCCCCTTTTCTCTTTGGTCTCTTTCTCAGGACAAATTTTTCATTTCAGGCGACGTCGGGAGCACGGTAAAAGATCTCGCGCGGAACGTGAAGGCAAATCTACACACACCCCGGTGCGAGCGGAGAGGCTGCTCTGTGTGTGATGATCCAGGGAGCGGTGCCAAGCACACGGGCGGTCGTTGTAAAACAACGACGCACGACGCCGTGAAAGCACGCACGCGAGTCCGCACGATCATTCTCATCACATTCGCCTCTCTCTGCTTCTCGCACGGGAGAGAGAGAGTACACGCTTCACGCGATTCTCACGCGAGCCGTGGCAAACACCGACGAACGGCCCAACTTTCGCTCGTACGTCGCGTATCTCGCGTGTACCATCGACCCGACTCCGAAACGCGTTACATCGTCGGAAACGCGAGACGGCGAGGATGATATTATATACGGAGAACCGACGCAAGCAGTCTTTTGTATGCGATAACGACCCTCAGCCAGGCGTGGTCCAGGAATTGTATCCGTGGACCGCAATGTGCGTTCGAAATGTCGATGTTCATGTGTCCTGCAGTTCACACGTTGACGCGCAATTAGCTGCGTTCTTCATCGACCCACGAGCCAAGTGATCCACCGTTCAGGGTAATCGTGTTATTAAATATGTTCGTTATATCTTTGTTCTCGGTTCGGATGAAGCCGAGGCCCGTGGCGCCTCCAACCAGCGCGCGAAGGAGGTCCGGGCGTCGCCAGCGTTGACGACACTGTGTGAGATTTGTGTCCAGGACGGGAACCGTCGAAGCGTAACGCGGAAACACCGCGCGACACGTCCGACGGCCGAGCGTACAAATTCATTTAAAAACCTTCGAGATACACGGATTACGAGAACCGTAAAATCGCGTACTCTGCGGGCGGGCCACCGCACGCGTCAGCGTCCTCCCCACACGCTCCCCCGAGAGCGGACGCACGGCCGGGGCTTCGATCGGTCCAATCGGACTTTCGCTATCGAAGCTTCACAGCCGGTCCTTTTTTGGCTATCGGGGCGCGATTAAGCGAGCGGTACCGGGGACGCACGTCCACGCGATGGATGTGCGAGCCGCCCTAGGTTACCCGCCGGGTCCTCTCCGAGGAGAGGGTCCGTCGTGTCACAGGACTTCTTTTCGGAGAGCGCGACCAAAACTGAGGAAGCGGGATGCGAGTGGAAGAAGCGTCGTGTCGAGAGAGAGAGATCGCGAAACGTCGCGAAGCACAGGAGGCTTCGACGGCGGCTCGTTCCTCTGCCCTCTCCTCTCTCGCGCGCTTTACTTAACCCCACTCGGGGCGCTTGCGGTGTGTTTTCATCCCTGTCTTGGGTCGCGAGTGACTCTCCTTTCTCGATACGAGCGTACACGCTCGCGCAGACACACGCGCAGACGGTAAGTATCGTGTGTACATAACACGGCGGCACACGCCTCCGATACGAGGTGAACGCGAATCGACGAGGCGGCGGATTACCGGAGGCACGATCGCAACGACGGGTCTTGTTTTGCTTCCCGATCCAGTTAACGACGGCCTCTCGAGAAACCTCGCGCGAGCGCACTCGTGATTGCGTTCGTATTATCGTCCCGTTCTCATAGAGGGGGCGCCGCGGTCTGGCGGTCTGGCGCGCTTCGGCTCTTTGCGCTTCACCGATGGCAGCGGACGGGAGCGTCGCGGTGAGAAACCAGGTTCTCCGTCCGTAGCGACCTCCGCGGCGTAAGCCGTGCCACGCGGTGCTATAATATATACAGAAATGCGTTCGCATTTCGTTTTTGGTATCTGTTTAAATGCATCCGCATTTAGTTTTTGGTATCTGTTTATAAATGCATTCGCATTTATATTAGTTTTTGCATAGTTACGATTCAAGCTTTTTGCTTTTTTGCTCTCTGAGCCTTGTTAATGATCCTTCCGCAGGTTCACCTACGGAAACCTTGTTACGACTTTTACTTCCTCTAAATGATCAAGTTTGGTCATCTTCCCGGCAACATCGGCAATGCCGAGACA
>CAWVQO010000630.1:2500-7500 GCA_963932275.1 Andrena praecox | reverse complement strand
CGCGAGCGGGTGGCACGTCCCTCCCCACTTGCCGCTGACGGCGGAGTATAGGCGCGACGCTTCAGCGCCATCCATTTTCAGGGCTAGTTGCTTCGGCAGGTGAGTTGTTACACACTCCTTAGCGGATTCCGACTTCCATGGCCACCGTCCTGCTGTCTTAAGCAACCAACGCCTTTCATGGTATCCCATAAGCGTCGACTTAGGCGCCTTAACTCTGCGTTTGGTTCATCCCACAGCGCCAGTTCTGCTTACCAAAATTGGCCCACTTGGCACTCTGATTCAATTGTAATCTCGTGGCTTCATGATCCAAGCAAGCCAGAGATCTCACCCATTTAAAGTTTGAGAATAGGTTGAGGTCGTTTCGGCCCCAAGGCCTCTAATCATTCGCTTTACCAGATGAAACTCGCACACGTTCGCGTAGGAACGAGCGAGTGCCAGCTATCCTGAGGGAAACTTCGGAGGGAACCAGCTACTAGATGGTTCGATTAGTCTTTCGCCCCTATACCCAGTTCCGACGATCGATTTGCACGTCAGAATCGCTACGGACCTCCATCAGGGTTTCCCCTGACTTCGTCCTGACCAGGCATAGTTCACCATCTTTCGGGTCCCAACGTGTACGCTCTAGGTGCGCCTCTTCTCGCAATGAGAACGAGACGCCCCGGGAGTGCGAGGCCGCATCGTAACGCGGCCGATCCTCCCTCGGTCGACGCGAAGGTCGACCTTCACTTTCATTCCGCCTTTAGGTTTCTTTCTCCCAATGACTCGCGCACATGTTAGACTCCTTGGTCCGTGTTTCAAGACGGGTCCTGAGAGTACCCAAAGCAGTAGCGTCGCCGACCGGTAATTCGAAGCTTGGCCAGTCCAAGGACACCGCCTGCTAACAGCTGGCCAGGCCCGGGGACGGCACCAGGTCCGTGCCTCCGGGTAAGAACTGACCGGGCTTGCGGCGGGCCTGACGCACACACATTCGAAAATGGATTGGTTGCGGCCCGATACCGTCAGAGTACCGTCGCGCAGCCGGCCGGGCGGCCGAGGGTCTGTCGCGTGCTCTGGGAGCAACGAAACAGGCAACCGCTCGGGCCGTAGACCGACACGCAACGGGTCGCGACGTTCTACTAGGGGAGAAGTGCACGACTACGTGGCCGGAACATTCGCCGCCGGTGGTGTACCCTCGGTAATGGTACCACGAAGGTCCACACCCGGAGTATCGCGCACCGACGGGAGCCAGCCTCGTCGACGATGAATCTCCCCATTCGATCTTTTGGGTTTCTCAGGTTTACCCCTGAACGGTTTCACGTACTCTTGAACTCTCTCTTCAAAGTTCTTTTCAACTTTCCCTCACGGTACTTGTTCGCTATCGGTCTCGTGGTTGTATTTAGCCTTAGATGGAGTTTACCACCCACTTAGGGTTGCACTCTCAAGCAACCCGACTCTATGGAGAGATCCTCCCGAAACGCGTACCGGTCGCTACGGGCCTGGCACCCTCTGCGGGTAAGTGGCCCCATTCAAGATGGACTTGGACGCGGTGCGACGTCACGGGATAAACGGATCCTCCTGAACACTACAATTCCCTGCGGCGGAACCGCGGGATTCAGTGCTGGGCTAATTCCTGTTCGCTCGCCGCTACTAAGGAAATCCTTGTTAGTTTCTTTTCCTCCGCTTAGTAATATGCTTAAATTCAGCGGGTAATCTCGCCTACTCTGAGGTCGTCGTCAATCGTTTTATTATATATTTGTGCCACCAGAGAAAAATAGGCTGAGAGAGACCGTGAAATGAAGAGAAGATATTTTGGAGAAGCGCGCGCGCGCGCTGCCTCCGGAATTATAAAATCGTGCTCCCTCTTTTGGATATTATTGTACCTCGAACGGGTCTCCCGGCGGGAGTACGGGGTGTGCGCGTAGTGGCGGTATCATCCCCGTACACATCCCGGCTCGTAGCCCGACGACGACGGATCGATGTGGATCGATCTCGTTGTATTATATATCCAGAGGTGCCATCGCACGATTCCAGAGGAAAGGTGTCTTTTCGTCGCGCACCGTCGATTCGATCCGCGAGACACTCGCGGAACGAGCACCGGTTTTTACTTTAACGTCCGTCCGCTATATTAGCTTTGAGATTCCGCTGTCCCTCACGCCTCGAGCAGTGTGACTCGAGCAGAGGGAACCGCCGAAAAATAAGCTTTTCCGTGGACTGGACGACCGGTGAGACGCGCGGTGGTCTCGTACACGATCGACCAACAACGCGACAAAGACAATGCGGCGCGCGATCGGGGAGACTCGTTCTTCCATTCTACGAATGAAGAGTCTCTCCCTCTCTTGCGCATTTCGCGCGGCATCAGCGCCTCTCGGTTCGTCGAAAGTTCCAGAAATCGCTCAGCCGCGCCAAGGAGGATTCCGGGGGTACAGAAACGTTAAGAAAAGCGACGAGTGTGGAGCAATCTCTCTTCATCGGATGTTTGGCGCAAACACTCTTTTGTGTGTCGACGGAACGTGGCCATAGGGAGAAAATGAATAGGGCTAGGCGAGGACACGCGCAACTACGGGGAAATACATCGACCCGATATCCTGTTGACGCGTGGTTTATTTATCATCCCGCACAGCGCCTCTATTTTCTCATTGTACACCCTTGGATCTTCACGGCGTCCCGAAGAACGAGTGTGTGTTGCGCCCTCGGTGTTATATAGATTGACTGACAACACTTCTCTCACTTGTCAACGACGACCCTCCTCTTTATAAAATCCCTGGGGCCGCGTGAACCCGACGATATAGATCGATCGGCGCACGATATGCCGCGCACTGCTCTTTCCTCTCTTCTCTATCATCTCTCGCTGCTGCTCTCCCCTTTTCTCTTTGGTCTCTTTCTCAGGACAAATTTTTCATTTCAGGCGACGTCGGGAGCACGGTAAAAGATCTCGCGCGGAACGTGAAGGCAAATCTACACACACCCCGGTGCGAGCGGAGAGGCTGCTCTGTGTGTGATGATCCAGGGAGCGGTGCCAAGCACACGGGCGGTCGTTGTAAAACAACGACGCACGACGCCGTGAAAGCACGCACGCGAGTCCGCACGATCATTCTCATCACATTCGCCTCTCTCTGCTTCTCGCACGGGAGAGAGAGAGTACACGCTTCACGCGATTCTCACGCGAGCCGTGGCAAACACCGACGAACGGCCCAACTTTCGCTCGTACGTCGCGTATCTCGCGTGTACCATCGACCCGACTCCGAAACGCGTTACATCGTCGGAAACGCGAGACGGCGAGGATGATATTATATACGGAGAACCGACGCAAGCAGTCTTTTGTATGCGATAACGACCCTCAGCCAGGCGTGGTCCAGGAATTGTATCCGTGGACCGCAATGTGCGTTCGAAATGTCGATGTTCATGTGTCCTGCAGTTCACACGTTGACGCGCAATTAGCTGCGTTCTTCATCGACCCACGAGCCAAGTGATCCACCGTTCAGGGTAATCGTGTTATTAAATATGTTCGTTATATCTTTGTTCTCGGTTCGGATGAAGCCGAGGCCCGTGGCGCCTCCAACCAGCGCGCGAAGGAGGTCCGGGCGTCGCCAGCGTTGACGACACTGTGTGAGATTTGTGTCCAGGACGGGAACCGTCGAAGCGTAACGCGGAAACACCGCGCGACACGTCCGACGGCCGAGCGTACAAATTCATTTAAAAACCTTCGAGATACACGGATTACGAGAACCGTAAAATCGCGTACTCTGCGGGCGGGCCACCGCACGCGTCAGCGTCCTCCCCACACGCTCCCCCGAGAGCGGACGCACGGCCGGGGCTTCGATCGGTCCAATCGGACTTTCGCTATCGAAGCTTCACAGCCGGTCCTTTTTTGGCTATCGGGGCGCGATTAAGCGAGCGGTACCGGGGACGCACGTCCACGCGATGGATGTGCGAGCCGCCCTAGGTTACCCGCCGGGTCCTCTCCGAGGAGAGGGTCCGTCGTGTCACAGGACTTCTTTTCGGAGAGCGCGACCAAAACTGAGGAAGCGGGATGCGAGTGGAAGAAGCGTCGTGTCGAGAGAGAGAGATCGCGAAACGTCGCGAAGCACAGGAGGCTTCGACGGCGGCTCGTTCCTCTGCCCTCTCCTCTCTCGCGCGCTTTACTTAACCCCACTCGGGGCGCTTGCGGTGTGTTTTCATCCCTGTCTTGGGTCGCGAGTGACTCTCCTTTCTCGATACGAGCGTACACGCTCGCGCAGACACACGCGCAGACGGTAAGTATCGTGTGTACATAACACGGCGGCACACGCCTCCGATACGAGGTGAACGCGAATCGACGAGGCGGCGGATTACCGGAGGCACGATCGCAACGACGGGTCTTGTTTTGCTTCCCGATCCAGTTAACGACGGCCTCTCGAGAAACCTCGCGCGAGCGCACTCGTGATTGCGTTCGTATTATCGTCCCGTTCTCATAGAGGGGGCGCCGCGGTCTGGCGGTCTGGCGCGCTTCGGCTCTTTGCGCTTCACCGATGGCAGCGGACGGGAGCGTCGCGGTGAGAAACCAGGTTCTCCGTCCGTAGCGACCTCCGCGGCGTAAGCCGTGCCACGCGGTGCTATAATATATACAGAAATGCGTTCGCATTTCGTTTTTGGTATCTGTTTAAATGCATCCGCATTTAGTTTTTGGTATCTGTTTATAAATGCATTCGCATTTATATTAGTTTTTGCATAGTTACGATTCAAGCTTTTTGCTTTTTTGCTCTCTGAGCCTTGTTAATGATCCTTCCGCAGGTTCACCTACGGAAACCTTGTTACGACTTTTACTTCCTCTAAATGATCAAGTTTGGTCATCTTCCCGGCAACATCGGCAATGCCGAGACATTGCCGCGCACCAGTCCGAAGACCTCACTAAATCATTCAATCGGTAGTAGCGACGGGCGGTGTGTACAAAGGGCAGGGACGTAATCAACGCGAGCTTATGACTCGCGCTTACTGGGAATTCCTCGTTCATGGGGAATAATTGCAAGCCCCAATCCCTAGCA
>CAWVQO010000629.1:10000-17500 GCA_963932275.1 Andrena praecox | reverse complement strand
TTTTAAATGAATTTGTACGCTCGGCCGTCGGACGTGTTGCGCGGTGTTTCCGCGTTACGCTTCGACGGTTCCCGTCCTGGACACAAATCTCACACAGTGTCGTCAACGCTGGCGACGCCCGGACCTCCTTCGCGCGCTGGTTGGAGGCGCCACGGGCCTCGGCTTCATCCGAACCGAGAACAAAGATATAACGAACATATTTAATAACACGATTACCCTGAACGGTGGATCACTTGGCTCGTGGGTCGATGAAGAACGCAGCTAATTGCGCGTCAACGTGTGAACTGCAGGACACATGAACATCGACATTTCGAACGCACATTGCGGTCCACGGATACAATTCCTGGACCACGCCTGGCTGAGGGTCGTTATCGCATACAAAAGACTGCTTGCGTCGGTTCTCCGTATATAATATCATCCTCGCCGTCTCGCGTTTCCGACGATGTAACGCGTTTCGGAGTCGGGTCGATGGTACACGCGAGATACGCGACGTACGAGCGAAAGTTGGGCCGTTCGTCGGTGTTTGCCACGGCTCGCGTGAGAATCGCGTGAAGCGTGTACTCTCTCTCTCCCGTGCGAGAAGCAGAGAGAGGCGAATGTGATGAGAATGATCGTGCGGACTCGCGTGCGTGCTTTCACGGCGTCGTGCGTCGTTGTTTTACAACGACCGCCCGTGTGCTTGGCACCGCTCCCTGGATCATCACACACAGAGCAGCCTCTCCGCTCGCACCGGGGTGTGTGTAGATTTGCCTTCACGTTCCGCGCGAGATCTTTTACCGTGCTCCCGACGTCGCCTGAAATGAAAAATTTGTCCTGAGAAAGAGACCAAAGAGAAAAGGGGAGAGCAGCAGCGAGAGATGATAGAGAAGAGAGGAAAGAGCAGTGCGCGGCATATCGTGCGCCGATCGATCTATATCGTCGGGTTCACGCGGCCCCAGGGATTTTATAAAGAGGAGGGTCGTCGTTGACAAGTGAGAGAAGTGTTGTCAGTCAATCTATATAACACCGAGGGCACAACACACACTCGTTCTTCGGGACGCCGTGAAGATCCAAGGGTGTACAATGAGAAAATAGAGGCGCTGTGCGGGATGATAAATAAACCACGCGTCAACAGGATATCGGGTCGATGTATTTCCCCGTAGTTGCGCGTGTCCTCGCCTAGCCCTATTCATTTTCTCCCTATGGCCACGTTCCGTCGACACACAAAAGAGTGTTTGCGCCAAACATCCGATGAAGAGAGATTGCTCCACACTCGTCGCTTTTCTTAACGTTTCTGTACCCCCGGAATCCTCCTTGGCGCGGCTGAGCGATTTCTGGAACTTTCGACGAACCGAGAGGCGCTGATGCCGCGCGAAATGCGCAAGAGAGGGAGAGACTCTTCATTCGTAGAATGGAAGAACGAGTCTCCCCGATCGCGCGCCGCATTGTCTTTGTCGCGTTGTTGGTCGATCGTGTACGAGACCACCGCGCGTCTCACCGGTCGTCCAGTCCACGGAAAAGCTTATTTTTCGGCGGTTCCCTCTGCTCGAGTCACACTGCTCGAGGCGTGAGGGACAGCGGAATCTCAAAGCTAATATAGCGGACGGACGTTAAAGTAAAAACCGGTGCTCGTTCCGCGAGTGTCTCGCGGATCGAATCGACGGTGCGCGACGAAAAGACACCTTTCCTCTGGAATCGTGCGATGGCACCTCTGGATATATAATACAACGAGATCGATCCACATCGATCCGTCGTCGTCGGGCTACGAGCCGGGATGTGTACGGGGATGATACCGCCACTACGCGCACACCCCGTACTCCCGCCGGGAGACCCGTTCGAGGTACAATAATATCCAAAAGAGGGAGCACGATTTTATAATTCCGGAGGCAGCGCGCGCGCGCGCTTCTCCAAAATATCTTCTCTTCATTTCACGGTCTCTCTCAGCCTATTTTTCTCTGGTGGCACAAATATATAATAAAACGATTGACGACGACCTCAGAGTAGGCGAGATTACCCGCTGAATTTAAGCATATTACTAAGCGGAGGAAAAGAAACTAACAAGGATTTCCTTAGTAGCGGCGAGCGAACAGGAATTAGCCCAGCACTGAATCCCGCGGTTCCGCCGCAGGGAATTGTAGTGTTCAGGAGGATCCGTTTATCCCGTGACGTCGCACCGCGTCCAAGTCCATCTTGAATGGGGCCACTTACCCGCAGAGGGTGCCAGGCCCGTAGCGACCGGTACGCGTTTCGGGAGGATCTCTCCATAGAGTCGGGTTGCTTGAGAGTGCAACCCTAAGTGGGTGGTAAACTCCATCTAAGGCTAAATACAACCACGAGACCGATAGCGAACAAGTACCGTGAGGGAAAGTTGAAAAGAACTTTGAAGAGAGAGTTCAAGAGTACGTGAAACCGTTCAGGGGTAAACCTGAGAAACCCAAAAGATCGAATGGGGAGATTCATCGTCGACGAGGCTGGCTCCCGTCGGTGCGCGATACTCCGGGTGTGGACCTTCGTGGTACCATTACCGAGGGTACACCACCGGCGGCGAATGTTCCGGCCACGTAGTCGTGCACTTCTCCCCTAGTAGAACGTCGCGACCCGTTGCGTGTCGGTCTACGGCCCGAGCGGTTGCCTGTTTCGTTGCTCCCAGAGCACGCGACAGACCCTCGGCCGCCCGGCCGGCTGCGCGACGGTACTCTGACGGTATCGGGCCGCAACCAATCCATTTTCGAATGTGTGTGCGTCAGGCCCGCCGCAAGCCCGGTCAGTTCTTACCCGGAGGCACGGACCTGGTGCCGTCCCCGGGCCTGGCCAGCTGTTAGCAGGCGGTGTCCTTGGACTGGCCAAGCTTCGAATTACCGGTCGGCGACGCTACTGCTTTGGGTACTCTCAGGACCCGTCTTGAAACACGGACCAAGGAGTCTAACATGTGCGCGAGTCATTGGGAGAAAGAAACCTAAAGGCGGAATGAAAGTGAAGGTCGACCTTCGCGTCGACCGAGGGAGGATCGGCCGCGTTACGATGCGGCCTCGCACTCCCGGGGCGTCTCGTTCTCATTGCGAGAAGAGGCGCACCTAGAGCGTACACGTTGGGACCCGAAAGATGGTGAACTATGCCTGGTCAGGACGAAGTCAGGGGAAACCCTGATGGAGGTCCGTAGCGATTCTGACGTGCAAATCGATCGTCGGAACTGGGTATAGGGGCGAAAGACTAATCGAACCATCTAGTAGCTGGTTCCCTCCGAAGTTTCCCTCAGGATAGCTGGCACTCGCTCGTTCCTACGCGAACGTGTGCGAGTTTCATCTGGTAAAGCGAATGATTAGAGGCCTTGGGGCCGAAACGACCTCAACCTATTCTCAAACTTTAAATGGGTGAGATCTCTGGCTTGCTTGGATCATGAAGCCACGAGATTACAATTGAATCAGAGTGCCAAGTGGGCCAATTTTGGTAAGCAGAACTGGCGCTGTGGGATGAACCAAACGCAGAGTTAAGGCGCCTAAGTCGACGCTTATGGGATACCATGAAAGGCGTTGGTTGCTTAAGACAGCAGGACGGTGGCCATGGAAGTCGGAATCCGCTAAGGAGTGTGTAACAACTCACCTGCCGAAGCAACTAGCCCTGAAAATGGATGGCGCTGAAGCGTCGCGCCTATACTCCGCCGTCAGCGGCAAGTGGGGAGGGACGTGCCACCCGCTCGCGGGTGACCGTCCTCCATGAAGCCCTGACGAGTAGGAGGGTCGCGGCGGTGTGCGCAGAAGGGTCTGGGCGTGAGCCTGCCTGGAGCCACCGTCGGTGCAGATCTTGGTGGTAGTAGCAAATACTCCAGCGAGGCCCTGGAGGACTGACGTGGAGAAGGGTTTCGTGTGAACAGCCGTTGCACACGAGTCAGTCGATCCTAAGCCCTAAGAGAAATCCTATGCAGATGTGGTGTCCTAAAACAGAGTTTTATTTGAGAGACACACACCCGTTGGGCGAAAGGGAATCCGGTTCCTATTCCGGAACCCGGTAGCGGAACCGCAAACCATTCGGGCCCTCGTAAGAGTGTTCGTCGGGGTAACCCAAAATGACCTGGAGACGCCGTCGGGAGATCCGGGAAGAGTTTTCTTTTCTGTATAAGCGTTCGAGTTCCCTGGAAACCTCTAGCAGGGAGATAGGGTTTGGAACGCGAAGAGCACCGCAGTTGCGGCGGTGTCCGGATCTTCCCCTCGGACCTTGAAAATCCAGGAGAGGGCCACGTGGAGGTGTCGCGCCGGTTCGTACCCATATCCGCAGCAGGTCTCCAAGGTAAAGAGCCTCTAGTCGATAGATTAATGTAGGTAAGGGAAGTCGGCAAATTGGATCCGTAACTTCGGAATAAGGATTGGCTCTGAGGAGCGGGGCGTGTCGGGCTTGGTTGGGAAACGGGTTTGGTTGACGAGCCGGGCCTGGGTGAGGTGAACGGTCGGGATTTCGGTCTCGCATCCGGGATCCGAGCTCGGTCCCGTGCCATCGCCTCCCGCGGATCTTCCTTGCTGCGAGGCTTCCGTGTCGGTTTCACCGTCGTGGTCGTCCTCTTCGGCCGCCATTCAACGCTCAGCTCAGAACTGGCACGGACTAGGGGAATCCGACTGTCTAATTAAAACAAAGCATTGCGATGGCCCCCGAGGGTGTTGACGCAATGTGATTTCTGCCCAGTGCTCTGAATGTCAACGTGAAGAAATTCAAAAAAGCGCGGGTAAACGGCGGGAGTAACTATGACTCTCGATCGCCATTAGGTGTCATAGTTAGCAAGCAGCCCCCTCTATGTTGGGTCCCGTCACAAGTAACTCCTTATGGAGTGAAACCGAGAGCTGCCTCTGCGTATCCGGGTCTTGGGGGTTGCCAGCCCACTCGACCTGAGAATAAGTCGGCCCAAAACGTACAGAACAGCCTCGGATGAAAAATATACCTGTCGGTGGGCCCTCAGGCTTAACCGGCCCGACATCTGATTCTGAAGGAGCAGGCCCGAGCAACGCTGAAACATATAGATGCAGAAATCCGGAATGTGACAGGTCATTCCTCACTGCCATAGGGAGAGGTGTGCATGAACAACGAGCACACAAGAACTGGCATGATGAGAGACAGATCGATAATATCGACAGCAAGAAAGCACCGTGGAGTGCTGAAGAGTCGGCGCTCCTGGCACGGCAGGAAGCGCGGCTCGTCCTTGAAGGCAATACCAGGCACATAAATCTTGGTCTGAAGCCTTATTTCCCTAATAGGACCCTGGAATCCATAAAGGGCCAGAGGAGGTACGATAGGCACAAGGATAAAGTCCTCCAAATCCTAAGGGAGATGGAAGACGAGAATCAAGGGAATGATCAACTTGATCTTCCCGAAGTAAATGAAGAACCGCAATCCTTGAACGACACAAGCCATGTATCTCCGATCGTGGAATACTTTGCCAAACTGGAGCCACTGAACAGCAGTGAATACCAAGCGGAACATCTGGACCGAATTTGTGCAAGCACATCGGCATGGCCACTTGGCCGAATTTGTGAGGAGCTTGAAATATATCTCCTCGAAACGTTCCCTCCTACAACTAAAAAGCGAATCTCTGGAAGCAGACCAGAAACGATATTAACAAAGCGGAAAGCTCGCCGCGAGGAGTACGCGAAAACGCAGCGGGCTTGGACCAAAAACCGCAGTAACTGCCTCAGATTCATTCTGAAGGGCAAATCAATGGCTAATCCACCAGCCAAGGAGGATATGGTCAATTTCTGGCGCACTACCATGACAAATGGGACTAATGAATCCCCAGAGATGGGTGCTAGGCGACCAGTAATTTGGGAATTATGGCGACCCATAATCCCGGGCGAAATCAAGGAATCCTTCCCGGAACTATCCACTAGTCCGGGTCCTGATGGCTTAACATCGCGCCAACTGAGAGCAGTCCCACTACCAATACTCGCTAGAGTATTTAATTTATTCATCTTGTGTGGGAAACTGCCGAAACACCTTCTAAAAGCGAGAACCACGCTTATACCTAAGAAGGAAGGTACACTCAAGCCCGAGGACTTTAGGCCCATCACGGTCCAATCGACTATGACCAGGACCTTTCATAAAATACTGGCAAGACGTCTTACTCAAATGGTCGACCTGGACCCGAGACAAAAAGCTTTTGTGCCAAAGGACGGATGTGCAGAAAACATCTTCGACCTGGACATGATCCTGAAGTATCACAGGCAAAACTTCAAGCCCCTATATATGGCGTCCACGGACATCGCCAAGGCGTTTGATTCGGTCTCGCATAAAACCATTAGAGACACGCTACACACCATGGGTCTTCCAAACCCGATGGTGGAGTATATAATGGACTCATATGATAGGAGCTCCACCATCCTGACGTGCGGAGACTGGGAGTCTGACGAGATTAAGCCCACGTGTGGAGTCAAACAGGGTGACCCTCTGTCCCCGATTCTCTTTAACATGGTAATAGACCGGCTCCTAAGCCTCATACCACCAGAGATTGGAGTTGAAGTCGGTGGAGAACACTATAATGCATTGGCATTCGCTGATGATCTTATTTTTATGGCAACAACACCAAATGGCCTCCAAATTACCATAGACACGATGGCAGACTACCTGTCCAAATGTGGCCTACAGATCAATGCTGCAAAATCGTTTACTGTCAGTATACGTAATGTCCCGCACGTAAAGAAGTCGGTGGTTGACGGCAAAGTCAAGTTCACGTGCCTTGGACGAACACTACCAGCACTTAGGCGTGAAGATGAGTGGAGATACCTCGGCGTCCCATTTACACCTGAGGGACAAACAATCTCAAGACCGGAGACCCAGTTAAAGGAAGCGTTGGATAAATTGACCAAGGCGCCCCTTAAACCACAACAACGCCTATTCGCTCTGAGAACAATGGTGCTACCAGGTCTGTACCATCTTCTGACTCTGGGTGGCACCACTCTGAGCCGACTCAAAAAGGTCGATATAATGACACGTACTGCGGTGAGAAAATGGCTAAACCTCCCGCACGATGTCGTCAACGCATATTTCCATGCGAATGTAAAAGATGGAGGTCTATCAATACCGTCAATGCGGTGGCTCATGCCATTACACAGGCGCAAGCGACTACTTAAAAGAGTACGTGGAGGCCAGCCAACCGACACGTACCTGTCGCTAGAAATACAACGGACAGTAAGGCGTTTGACGGAGCACCGCGATGACATAGACACGCTGGATAAATTGGAGAAGAGGTGGGCGAATCTCCTACACTCGTCTTTTGACGGTAAAGGACTAAGGGAGTCCAGAAAGGTCCCACAGCAACACAAGTGGGTAACGGAGGGAAATCGCTTCTTGAGTGGAAAGGATTTTATAAACGCCATAAAGCTGCGGGCAAATGCCCTGCCAACACGGTCTCGAACGACACGAGGCCGCAGGGAGAATCGACAATGCCGAGCGGGCTGCAATGCCGTGGAAACCACCAACCACGTGCTGCAGCAGTGTCACCGCACACATAGAGCCAGAATCGAAAGGCATAATGCAGTCGTT
>CAWVQO010000629.1:0-2500 GCA_963932275.1 Andrena praecox | reverse complement strand
TATAAATGCGAATGCATTTATAAACAGATACCAAAAACTAAATGCGGATGCATTTAAACAGATACCAAAAACGAAATGCGAACGCATTTCTGTATATATTATAGCACCGCGTGGCACGGCTTACGCCGCGGAGGTCGCTACGGACGGAGAACCTGGTTTCTCACCGCGACGCTCCCGTCCGCTGCCATCGGTGAAGCGCAAAGAGCCGAAGCGCGCCAGACCGCCAGACCGCGGCGCCCCCTCTATGAGAACGGGACGATAATACGAACGCAATCACGAGTGCGCTCGCGCGAGGTTTCTCGAGAGGCCGTCGTTAACTGGATCGGGAAGCAAAACAAGACCCGTCGTTGCGATCGTGCCTCCGGTAATCCGCCGCCTCGTCGATTCGCGTTCACCTCGTATCGGAGGCGTGTGCCGCCGTGTTATGTACACACGATACTTACCGTCTGCGCGTGTGTCTGCGCGAGCGTGTACGCTCGTATCGAGAAAGGAGAGTCACTCGCGACCCAAGACAGGGATGAAAACACACCGCAAGCGCCCCGAGTGGGGTTAAGTAAAGCGCGCGAGAGAGGAGAGGGCAGAGGAACGAGCCGCCGTCGAAGCCTCCTGTGCTTCGCGACGTTTCGCGATCTCTCTCTCTCGACACGACGCTTCTTCCACTCGCATCCCGCTTCCTCAGTTTTGGTCGCGCTCTCCGAAAAGAAGTCCTGTGACACGACGGACCCTCTCCTCGGAGAGGACCCGGCGGGTAACCTAGGGCGGCTCGCACATCCATCGCGTGGACGTGCGTCCCCGGTACCGCTCGCTTAATCGCGCCCCGATAGCCAAAAAAGGACCGGCTGTGAAGCTTCGATAGCGAAAGTCCGATTGGACCGATCGAAGCCCCGGCCGTGCGTCCGCTCTCGGGGGAGCGTGTGGGGAGGACGCTGACGCGTGCGGTGGCCCGCCCGCAGAGTACGCGATTTTACGGTTCTCGTAATCCGTGTATCTCGAAGGTTTTTAAATGAATTTGTACGCTCGGCCGTCGGACGTGTCGCGCGGTGTTTCCGCGTTACGCTTCGACGGTTCCCGTCCTGGACACAAATCTCACACAGTGTCGTCAACGCTGGCGACGCCCGGACCTCCTTCGCGCGCTGGTTGGAGGCGCCACGGGCCTCGGCTTCATCCGAACCGAGAACAAAGATATAACGAACATATTTAATAACACGATTACCCTGAACGGTGGATCACTTGGCTCGTGGGTCGATGAAGAACGCAGCTAATTGCGCGTCAACGTGTGAACTGCAGGACACATGAACATCGACATTTCGAACGCACATTGCGGTCCACGGATACAATTCCTGGACCACGCCTGGCTGAGGGTCGTTATCGCATACAAAAGACTGCTTGCGTCGGTTCTCCGTATATAATATCATCCTCGCCGTCTCGCGTTTCCGACGATGTAACGCGTTTCGGAGTCGGGTCGATGGTACACGCGAGATACGCGACGTACGAGCGAAAGTTGGGCCGTTCGTCGGTGTTTGCCACGGCTCGCGTGAGAATCGCGTGAAGCGTGTACTCTCTCTCTCCCGTGCGAGAAGCAGAGAGAGGCGAATGTGATGAGAATGATCGTGCGGACTCGCGTGCGTGCTTTCACGGCGTCGTGCGTCGTTGTTTTACAACGACCGCCCGTGTGCTTGGCACCGCTCCCTGGATCATCACACACAGAGCAGCCTCTCCGCTCGCACCGGGGTGTGTGTAGATTTGCCTTCACGTTCCGCGCGAGATCTTTTACCGTGCTCCCGACGTCGCCTGAAATGAAAAATTTGTCCTGAGAAAGAGACCAAAGAGAAAAGGGGAGAGCAGCAGCGAGAGATGATAGAGAAGAGAGGAAAGAGCAGTGCGCGGCATATCGTGCGCCGATCGATCTATATCGTCGGGTTCACGCGGCCCCAGGGATTTTATAAAGAGGAGGGTCGTCGTTGACAAGTGAGAGAAGTGTTGTCAGTCAATCTATATAACACCGAGGGCACAACACACACTCGTTCTTCGGGACGCCGTGAAGATCCAAGGGTGTACAATGAGAAAATAGAGGCGCTGTGCGGGATGATAAATAAACCACGCGTCAACAGGATATCGGGTCGATGTATTTCCCCGTAGTTGCGCGTGTCCTCGCCTAGCCCTATTCATTTTCTCCCTATGGCCACGTTCCGTCGACACACAAAAGAGTGTTTGCGCCAAACATCCGATGAAGAGAGATTGCTCCACACTCGTCGCTTTTCTTAACGTTTCTGTACCCCCGGAATCCTCCTTGGCGCGGCTGAGCGATTTCTGGAACTTTCGACGAACCGAGAGGCGCTGATGCCGCGCGAAATGCGCAAGAGAGGGAGAGACTCTTCATTCGTAGAATGGAAGAACGAGTCTCCCCGATCGCGCGCCGCATTGTCTTTGTCGCGTTGTTGGTCGATCGTGTACGAGACCACCGCGCGTCTCACCGGTCGTCCAGTCCACGGAAAAGCTT
>CAWVQO010000628.1:0-140270 GCA_963932275.1 Andrena praecox | reverse complement strand
CCTATAGTCGTCGGACATGTTGGCGGCTTGTCAGCCTAGTCCCAGGGTCGTGGGTACGACCCTATAGTCGTCGGACAAGTCGGCGGCCGGCCACCCTTGTCCCGGGGTCGTGGGGACGAACCTATAGTCGTCGGACATGTTGGCGGCTGGCCAACTTTGGCCCGTGGTCGTGGGGACGACCCCATAGTCGTCAGACATGACGGTGGCGAGCCAACCTAGTCCCGGGGTCGTGGGGACGACCCTATAGTCGTCGGACAAGACGGCGGCGAGCCCACCTAGTCGGGGGGTCGTGGGGACGACCCTATAGTCGTCGGACAAGTCGGCGGCCGGCCAACCTAGTCCGGGGGTCGTGGGGACAACCCTATAGTCGTCGGACATGACGGTGGCGGGCCAGTCTAGTCCCGGGTCGTGGGGACGACCCTATAGTCGTCGGACATGTCGGCGGCTGGCCAACTTTGGCCCGTGATCGTGGGGACGACCCTATAGTCGTCGGAAATGTCGGTGGCTGTCCAACTTTGGCCCGGGGGTCGTGGGGACGACCCTATAGTCGTCGGACATGTCGGCGGCTGGCCAAATATGACCCGGGGACGTGGGGACGAGCCTATAGTCTTCGGACAAGTCGGCGGCTGGACAACTTTGGCCCGTGGTCGTGTGGACGACCCTATAGTCGTCGGATATGTCGGCGGCTGGCCAACTTTGACCCGTGGTCGTGGGGACGACCCTATTGTCGTCGGAAATGACGGTGGCGGGCCAATCTATTCCCGGGGTCGTGGGGACGACCCTATAGTCGTCGGACAAGTCGGCAGCTTGCCAACTTTGGCACGGAGTCGTGGGGACGACCCTACAGTCGTCGGACAAGTCGGCGGCGAGCCAATCTAGCCCCGCGGTCGTGGGGACGACCCTAAGTCGTCGGACAAGTCAGCGGCTGGCCAACATTGGCTCGTGGTCGTGGGGACGACCCTATAGTCGTCGGATATGTCGGCGGCTGGCCAACTTTGGCCCGTGGTCGTGGGGACGACCCTACAGTCGTCGGACATGTCGGCGGCGTGCCCACCTATTCGGGGGGTCGTGGGGACGACCCTATAGTCGTCGGACAAGTCGGCGGCCGGCCAACCTAGTCCGGGGGTCGTGGGGACGACCCTATAGTCGTCGGACATGACGGTGGCGGGCCAGTCTAGTCCCGGGTCGTGGGGACGACCCTATAGTCGTCGGACATGTCGGCGGCTGGCCAACTTTGGCCCGTGGTCGTGGGGACGACCCTATAGTCGTCGGAAATGTCGGTGGCTGTCCAACTTTGGCGCAGGGGTCGTGGGGACGACCCTATAGTCGTCGGAAATGTCGGTGGCTGTCCAACTTTGGGCCAGGGGTCGTGGGGACGACCCTATAGTCGTCGGACATGTCGGCGGCGAGCCAACATTGACCCGGGGTCGTGGGGACGACTCTATAGTCGTCGGACGTGTCGGTGGCGGGCCAGTCTAGTCCCGGGTCGTGGGGACGACCCTATACGCGTCGGACATATCAGCGGCTGGCCAACTTTGGCCCGGGGTCGTGGGGACGACCCTATAGTCGTCGGACATGTCGGCGGCGAGCCCACCTATTTCGGGGGGTCGTGGGGACGACCCTGTAGTCGTCGGACAAGTCGGTGGCCGGCCAACCTAGTCCGGGGGTCGTGGGGACGACCCTATAGTCGTCGGACATGACGGTGGCGGGCCAGTCTAGTCCCGGGTCGTGGGGACGACCCTATAGTCGTCGGACATGTCGGCGGCTGGCCAACTTTGGCCCGTGGTCGTGGGGACGACCCTATAGTCGTCGGAAATGTCGGTGGCTGTCCAACTTTGGCGCAGGGGTCGTGGGGACGACCCTATAGTCGTCGGACAAGACGGCGGCTGGACATCTTTGGCCCGGGGTCGTGGGGACGACCCTATAGTCGTCGGACATGTTGGCGGCTTGTCAGCCTAGTCCCAGGGTCGTGGGTACGACCCTATAGTCGTCGGACAAGTCGGCGGCGGGCCACCCTTTTCCCGGGGTCGTGGGGACGACCCTATAGTCGTCGGACATGTCGGCGGCTGGCCAACTTTGGCCCGTGGTCGTGGGGACGACTCTATAGTCGTCGGAAATGTCGGCGGCTGGCCAACCTGGACCCGGGGTCGTGGGGACGACCCTATTGTCGTCGGACATGACGGTAGCGGGCCAATCTAGTCTCGGGGTCGTGGGGACGACCCTATAGTCGTCGGACATGTCGGCGGCTGGCCAACTTTGGCCCGGGGTCGTGGGGACGATCCAATAATCGTCGGACATGTCGGCGGCTGGCCAACTTTGGCCCGTGGTGGTGGGGACGACCCTATAGTCGTTGGACATGACGGTGGCGGGCCAATCTTGTCCCGGGGTCGTGGGGACGACCCTATAGGCGTCGGACAAGACGGCGGCTGGACATCTTTGGCCCGGGGTCGTGGGGACGACCCTATAGTCGTCGGACATGTCGGCGGCTGGCCAACTTTGGCCCGTGGTCGTGGGGACGACCCAATAGTGGTCGGACATGTCGGCGGCTGGCCAACCTAGTCCCGAGGTCGTGGGGACGACCCTATAGTCGTCGGACTTGACGGTGGCGGGCCAATCTAGTCCCGGGGTCGTGGAGACGACCCTACAGTCGTCGGACATTTCGGCGGCTTGCCAACTTTGGCCCGGGGTCGTGGGACGACCCTATAGTCGTCGGACTTGACGGTAGCGGGCCAACATAGTCCCGAGGTCGTGGGGACGACCCTATAGTCGTCGGACTTGACGGTGGCGGGCCAATCTAGTCCCGGGGTCGTGGAGACGACCTTACAGTCGTCGGACATTTCGGCGGCTTGCCAACTTTGGCCCGGGGTCGTGGGACGACCCTATAGTCGTTGGACATGACGGTGGCGGGCCAATCTAGTCTCGGGGTCGTGGGGACGACCCTATAGTCGTCGGACATGTCGGCGGCTGGCCAACTTTGGCCCGGGGTCGTGGGGACGATCCAATAATCATCGGACATGTCGGCGGCTGGCCAACTTTGGCCCGGGGTCGTGGGGACGATCCAATAATCGTCGGACATGTCGGCGGCTGGCCAACTTTGGCCCGTGGTGGTGGGGACAACCCTATAGTCGTTGGACATGACGGTGGCGGGCCAAACTAGTCCCGGGGTCGTGGGGACGACCCTATAGGCGTCGGACAAGACGGCGGCTGGACATCTTTGGCCCGGGGTCGTGGGGACGACCCTATAGTCGTCGGACATGTCGGCGGCTGGCCAACTTTGGCCCGTGGTCGTGGGGACGACCCAATAGTGGTCGGACATGTCGGCGGCTGGCCAACCTAGTCCCGAGGTCGTGGGGACGACCCTATAGTCGTCGGATTTGACGGTGGCGGGCCAATCTATTCCCGGGGTCGTGGAGACGACCCTACAGTCGTCGGACATTTCGGCGGCATGCCAAGTTTGGCCCGGGGTCGTGGGACGACCCTATAGTCGTCGGACTTGACGGTAGCGGGCCAATCTAGTCCCGAGGTCGTGGGGACGACCCTATAGTCTTCGGACATGACGGTAACGGGCCAATCTAGACCCGAGGTCGTGGAGGCGACCCTATAGTAGTCGGACATGTCGGCGGCTGTCCAACTTTGGCGCGGTGTCGTGGGGACGACTCTATAGTCGTCGGACATGTCGGCAGCTGGCCAACCTAGACCCGGGGACGTGGGGACGACCCTATTGTCGTCGGACATGACGGTGGCGGGCCAATCTAGTCCCGGGGTCGTGGGGACGACCCTATAGTCTTCGGACATGACGGTAGCGGGCCAATCTAGACCCGAGGTCGTGGGGACGACCCTATAGTAGTCGGACATGTCGGCGGCTGGCCAACTTTGGCCCGGTGTCGTGGGGACGACTCTATAGTCGTCGGAAATGGCGGCGGCTGGCCAACCTGGACCCGGGGTCGTGGGGACGACACTATTGTCGTCGGACATGACGGTGGCGGGCCAATCTAGTCTCGCGGTCGTGGGGACGACCCTATAATCGTCGGACATGACGGTGGCGGGCCAATCTAGTCTCGGGGTCGTGGGGACGACCCTATAGTCGTCGGACATGTCGGCGGCTGGCCAACTTTGGCCCGGGGTCGTGGGGACGACCCTATAGTCGTCGGACAAGACGGCGGCTGGACATCTTTGGCCCGGGATAGTGGGGATGACCCTATAGTCGTCGGACATGTTGGCGGCTTGTCAGCCTAGTCCCGGGGTCGTGGGTACGACCCTATAGTCGTCGGACAAGTCGGCGGCTGGCCAACCTAGACCCGGGGTCGTGGGGACGACCCTATTGTCGTCGGACATGACGGTGGCGGGCCAATCTAGTCCCGGGGTCGTGGGGACGACCCTATAGTCGTCGAACAATTCGGCGGCGGGCCAAGCTTGTCCCGGGGTCGTGGGGACGACCCTATAATCGTCGGACATGTCTGCGGCTGGCCAACTTTGGCCCGGTGTCGTAGGGACGACACTATAGTCGTCGGAAATGTCGGCGGCTGGCCAACCTGGACCCGGGGTCGTGGGGACGACCCTATTGTCGTCGGACATGACGGTGGCGGGCCAATCTAGTCTCGCGGTCGTGGGGACGACCCTATAATCGTCGGACATGACGGTGGCGGGCCAATCTAGTCCCGGGGTCGTGGGGACGACCCTATAGTCGTCGGACATTGCGGCGGCTGGCCAACTTTGGCCCGGTGTCGTGGGGACGACTCTATAGTCGTCGGAAATGTCGACGGCTGGCCAACCTGGACCCGGGGTCGTGGGGACGACCCTATTGTCGTCGGACAAGTCGGCGGCTGGCCAACCTAAACCCGGGGTCGTGGGGACGACCCTATTGTCGTCGGACATGACGGTGGCGGGCCAATCTAGTCCCGGGGTCGTGGGGACGACCCTATAGTCGTCGGACATGTCGGCGGCTGGCCAACTTTGGCCCGGTGTCGTGGGGACGACCCTATAGTCGTCGGACATGTCGGCGGCTGGCCAACTTTGGCGCGTGGTCGTGGGGACGATCCGATTGTCGTCGGACATGTCGGCGGCTGGCCAACTTTGGCACCGTGGTCGTGGGGACGATCCAATAGTCGTCGGACATGTCGGCGGCTGGCCAACTTTGGCGCGTGGTCGTGGGGACGATCCGATTGTCGTCGGACATGTCGGCGGCTGGCCAACCTAGACCCGGGGTCGTGGGGACGACCCTATTGTCGTCGGACATGGCGGTGGCGGGCCAATCTAGTCCCGTGGTCGTGGGGACGACCCTATAGTCTTCGGACATGACGGTAGCGGGCCAATCTAGACCCGAGGTCCTGGGGACGACCCTATAGTAGTCGGACATGTCGGCGGCTGTCCAACATTGGCCCGGTGTCGTGGGGACGACTCTATAGTCGTCGGACATGTCGGCGGCTGGCCAACCTAGACCGGGGGTCGTGGGGACGACCCTATTGTCGTCGGACATGACGGTGGCGGGCCAATCTAGTCCCGGTGTCGTGGGGACGACCCTATAGTCGTCGGGCAAGTCGGCGGCGGGCCAAGCTTTTCCCGGGGTCGTGGGGACGACCCTATAATCGTCGGACATGACGGTGGCGGGCCAATCTAGTCCCGGGGTCGTGGGGACGACCCTATAATCGTTGGACATGACGTTGGCGGGCCAATCTAGTCCCGGGGTCGTAGGGACGACCCTATTGTCGTCGGACATGACGGTGGCGGGCCAATCTAGTCCCGGTGTCGTGGGGACGACCCTATAGTCGTCGGGCAAGTCGGCGGCGGGCCAAGCTTGTCCCGGGGTCGTGGGGACGATCCGATTGTCGTCGGACATGTCGGCGGCTGGCCAACCTAGACCCGGGGTCGTGGGGACGATCCGATTGTCGTCGGACATGACGGTGGCGGGCCAATCTAGTCTCGCGGTCGTGGGGACGACCCTATAATCGTCGGACATGACGGTGGCGGGCCAATCTAGTCCCGGGGTCGTGGGGACGACCCTATAGTCGTCGGACATGTCGGCGGTTGGCCAACTTTGGCCCGGTGTCGTGGGGACGACCCTATAGTCGTCGGACATTTCGGCGGCATGCCAACTTTGGCCCGTGGTCGTGGGGACGACCCTATAGTTGTTGCACATGACGGTGGCGGGCTAATCTAGTCCCGGGGTCGTAGGGACGACCCTATAGTCGTTGGACATGTCGGCGATTGGCCAACATTGGCCCGGGGTCGTGGGGACGACCCTATAGTCGTCGGACATGTCGGCGGCTGGCCAACTTTGGCCCGTGGTTGTGGGGACGACCCTATAGTCGTTGGACATGACGGTGGCGGGCCAATCTAGTCCCGGGGTCGTGGGGACGACCCTATAGTCGTCGGACATGTCGGCGGCTGGCCAACTTTGGCCCGGTGTCGTGGGGACGACTCTATAGTCGTCGGAAATGTCGGCGGCTGGCCAGCCTGGACCCGGGGTCGTGGGGACGACCCTATTGTCGTCGGACATGACGGTGGCGGGCCAATCTAGTCTCGCAGTCGTGGGGACGACCCTATAATCGTCGGACATGACGGTGGCGGGCCAATCTAGTCCCGGGGTCGTGGGGACGACCCTATAGTCGTCGGACATTTCGGCGGCATGCCAACTTTGGCCCGTGGTCGTGGGGACGACCCTATAGTCGTCGGACATGTCGGCGGCTGGCCAACCTAGTCCCGGGGTCGTGGGGACGACCCTATTGTCGTCGGACATGGCGGTGGCGGGCCAATCTAGTCCCGTGGTCGTGGGGACGACCCTATAGTCTTCGGACATGACGGTAGCGGGCCAATCTAGACCCGAGGTCCTGGGGACGACCCTATAGTAGTCGGACATGTCGGCGGCTGTCCAACTTTGGCCCGGAGTCGTGGGGACGACTCTATAGTCGTCGGACATGTCGGCGGCTGGCCAACCTAGACCCGGGGTCGTGGGGACGATCCGATTATCGTCGGACATGTCGGCGGCTGGCCAACTTTGGCCCGTGGTCGTGGGGACGATCCAATAGTCGTCGGACATGTCGGCGGCTGGCCAACTTTGGCGCGTGGCCGTGGGGACGATCCGATTGTCGTCGGACATGTCGGCGGCTGGCCAACCTAGACCCGGGGTCGTGGGGACGACCCTATTGTCGTCGGACATGGCGGTGGCGGGCCAATCTAGTCCCGTGGTCGTGGGGACGACCCTATAGTCTTCGGAAATGACGGTAGCGGGCCAATCTAGACCCGAGGTCCTGGGGACGACCCTATAGTAGTCGGACATGTCGGCGGCTGTCCAAATTTGGCCCGGTGTCGTGGGGACGACTCTATAGTCGTCGGACATGTCGGCGGCTGGCCAACCTAGACCCGGGGTCGTGGGGACGACCCTATTGTCGTCGGACATGACGGTGGCGGGCCAATCTAGTCCCGGGGTCGTGGGGACGACCCTATAGTCGTCGGACAAGTCGGCGGCGGGCCAAGCTTGTCCCGGGGTCGTGGGGACGACCCTATAATCGTCGGACATGACGGCGGCGGGCCAATCTAGTCCCGGGGTCGTGGGGACGACCCTATAGTCGTCGGACATGGCGGTGGCGGGCCAATCTAGTCCCGTGGTCGTGGGGACGACCCTATAGTCTTCGGAAATGACGGTAGCGGGCCAATCTAGACCCGAGGTCCTGGGGACGACCCTATAGTAGTCGGACATGTCGGCGGCTGTCCAACTTTGGCCCGGTGTCGTGGGGACGACTCTATAGTCGTCGGACATGTCGGCGGCTGGACAACCTAGACCCGGGGTCGTGGGGACGACCCTATTGTCGTCGGACATGACGGTGGCGGGCCAATCTAGTCCCGGGGTCGTGGGGACGACCCTATAGTCGTCGGACAAGTCGGCGGCGGGCCAAGCTTGTCCCGGGGTCGTGGGGACGACCCTATAATCGTCGGACATGGCGGTGGCGGGCCAATCTAGTCCCGGGTTCGTGGGGACGACCCTATAATCGTTGGACATGACGGTGGCGGGCCAATCTAGTCCCGGGGTCGTAGGGACGACCCTATTGTCGTCGGACATGTTGGCGATTATCCAACATTGGCCCGGGGTCGTCGGGACGACCCTATAGTCGTCGGACATGTCGGCGGCTGGCCAACCTAGTCCCGGGGTCATGGGGACGACGCTATAGTCGTCGGACATTTCGGCGGCTTGCCAACTTTGGCCCGGTGTCGTGGGGACGACCCTATAGTCGTCGGACATGTCGGCGGCTGGCCAACTTTGGCCCGTGGTTGTGGGGACAACCCTATAGTCGTTGGACATGACGGTGGCGGGCCAATCTAGTCCCGGGGTTGTGGGGACGACCCTACAGTCGTCGGACATTTCGACGGCTTGCCAACTTTGGCCCGGGGTCGTGGGGACGATCCAATAGTCGTCGGACATGTCGGCGGCTGGTCAACTTTGGCCCGTGGTCGTGGGGACGACCCTATAGTCGTTGGACATGTCAGCGGCTGGCCAACTTTGGCCCGGTGTCGTGGGGACGACCCAATAGTCGTCGGACATGTCGGCGGCTGGCCAACTTTGGCCCGGTGTCGTGGGGACGATCCAATAGTCGTCGGACATGTCGGCGGCTGGTCAACTTTGGCCCGTGGTTGTGCGGACGACCCTATAGTCGTTGGACATGTCAGCGGCTGGCTAACTTTGGCCCGGTGTCGTGGGGACGACCCAATAGTCGTCGGACATGTCGGCGGCTGGCCAACTTTGGCCCGTGGTCGTGGGGACGATCCGATAGTCGTTGGACATGACGGTGGCGGGCCAATCTAGTCCCGGGGTCGTGGGGACGACCCTATAGTCGTCGGACATGTCGGCGGCTGGCC
The DNA here is from genome assembly GCA_963932275.1 of Andrena praecox. Classification (NCBI taxonomy): domain Eukaryota; kingdom Metazoa; phylum Arthropoda; class Insecta; order Hymenoptera; family Andrenidae; genus Andrena; species Andrena praecox. The sequence goes on along the minus strand of CAWVQO010000628.1, from coordinate 131,420 downwards.
AACATTGGCCCGGTGTCGTGGGGACGATCCAATAGTCGTCGGACATGTCGGCGGCTGGTCAACTTTGGCCCGTGGTTGTGCGGACGACCCTATAGTCGTTGGACATGTCAGCGGCTGGCCAACTTTGGCCCGGTGTCGTGGGGACGACCCAATAGTCGTCGGACATGTCGGCGGCTGGCCAACTTTGGCCCGGTGTCGTGGGGACGATCCAATAGTCGTCGGACATGTCGCCGGCTGGTCAACTTTGGCCCGTGGTTGTGCGGACGACCCTATAGTTGTTGGACATGTCAGCGGCTGGCTAACTTTGGCCCGGTGTCGTGGGGACGACCCAATAGTCGTCGGACATGTCGGCGGCTGGCCAACTTTGGCCCGTGGTCGTGGGGACGATCCGATAGTCGTTGGACATGACGGTGGCGGGCCAATCTAGTCCCGGGGTCGTGGGGACGACCCTATAGTCGTCGGACATTTCGGCGGCATGCCAACTTTGGCCCGTGGTCGTGGGGACGACCCTATAGTCGTCGGACATGTCGGCGGCTGGCCAACCTAGTCCCGGGGTCGTGGGGACGACCCTATTGTCGTCGGACATGACGGTGGCGGGCCAATCTAGTCCCGGGGTCGTGGGGACGACCCTATAGTCGTCGGACAAGTCGGCGGCGGGCCAAGCTTGTCCCGGGGTCGTGCGGACGACCCTATTGTCGTCGGACATGGCGGTGGCGGGCCAATCTAGTCCCGTGGTCGTGGGGACGACCCTATAGTCTTCGGACATGACGGTAGCGGGCCAATCTAGACCCGAGGTCCTGGGGACGACCCTATAGTAGTCGGACATGTCGGCGGCTGTCCAACTTTGGCCCGGTGTCGTGGGGACGACTCTATAGTCGTCGGACATGTCGGCGGCTGGCCAACCTAGACCCGAGGTCGTGGGGACGACCCTATTGTCGTCGGACATGACGGTGGCGGGCCAATCTAGTCCCGGGGTCGTGGGGACGACCCTATAGTCGTCGGACAAGTCGGCGGCGGGCCAAGCTTGTCCCGGGGTCGTGGGGACGACCCTATAATCGTCGGACATGACGGTGGCGGGCCAATCTAGTCCCGGGGTCGTGGGGACGACCCTATAATCGTTGGACAAGACGGCGGCTGGACATCTTTGGCCCGGGGTCGTGGGGACGACCCTATAGTCGTCGGACATGTTGGCGGCTTGTCAGCCTAGTCCCAGGGTCGTGGGTACGACCCTATAGTCGTCGGACATGTCGGCGGCTGGCCAACCTAGTCCCGGGGTCGTGGGGACGACCCTATAATCGTCGGACATTTCGGCGGCTTGCCAACTTTGGCCCGGGGTCGTGGGGACGACCCTATAGTCGTCGGACATGTCGGCGGCTGGCCAACTTTGGCCCGTGGTTGTGGGGACGACCCTATAGTCGTTGGACATGACGGTGGCGGGCCAATCTAGTCCCGGGGTCGTGGGGACGAACCTATAGTCGTCGGAAATGTCGGCGGCTGGCCAACCTGGACCCAGGGTCGTGGGGACGACCCTATTGTCGTCGGACATGTCGGTGGCGGGCCAATCTAGTCTCGCGGTCGTGGGGACGACCCTATAATCGTCGGACATGACGGTGGCGGGCCAATCTATTCCCGGGGTCGTGGGGACGACCCTATAGTCGTCGGACATGTCGGCGGTTGGCCAACTTTGGCCCGGTGTCGTGGGGACGACCCTATAGTCGTCGGACATTTCGGCGGCATGCCAACTTTGGCCCGTGGTCGTGGGGACGACCCTATAGTTGTTGCACATGACGGTGGCGGGCTAATCTAGTCCCGGGGTCGTAGGGACGACCCTATAGTCGTTGGACATGTCGGCGATTGGCCAACATTGGCCCGGGGTCGTGGGGACGACCCTATAGTCGTCGGACATGTCGGCGGCTGGCCAACTTTGGCCCGTGGTTGTGGGGACGACCCTATAGTCGTTGGACATGACGGTGGCGGGCCAATCTAGTCCCGGGGTCGTGGGGACGACCCTATAGTCGTCGGACATGTCGGCGGCTGGCCAACTTTGGCCCGGTGTCGTGGGGACGACTCTATAGTCGTCGGAAATGTCGGCGGCTGGCCAGCCTGGACCCGGGGTCGTGGGGACGACCCTATTGTCGTCGGACATGGCGGTGGCGGGCCAATCTAGTCCCGTGGTCGTGGGGACGACCCTATAGTCTTCGGAAATGACGGTAGCGGGCCAATCTAGACCCGAGGTCCTGGGGACGACCCTATAGTAGTCGGACATGTCGGCGGCTGTCCAACTTTGGCCCGGTGTCGTGGGGACGACTCTATAGTCGTCGGACATGTCGGCGGCTGGCCAACCTAGACCCGGGGTCGTGGGGACGACCCTATTGTCGTCGGACATGACGGTGGCGGGCCAATCTAGTCCCGGGGTCGTGGGGACGACCCTATAGTCGTCGGACAAGTCGGCGGCGGGCCAAGCTTGTCCCGGGGTCGTGGGGACGACCCTATAATCGTCGGACATGATGGCGGCGGGCCAATCTAGTCCCGGGGTCGTGGGGACGACCCTATAGTCGTCGGACATGGCGGTGGCGGGCCAATCTAGTCCCGTGGTCGTGGGGACGACCCTATAGTCTTCGGAAATGACGGTAGCGGGCCAATCTATACCCGAGGTCCTGGGGACGACCCTATAGTAGTCGGACATGTCGGCGGCTGTCCAACTTTGGCCCGGTGTCGTGGGGACGACTCTATAGTCGTCGGACATGTCGGCGGCTGGCCAACCTAGACCCGGGGTCGTGGGGACGACCCTATTGTCGTCGGACATGACGGTGGCGGGCCAATCTAGTCCCGGGGTCGTGGGGACGACCCTATAGTCGTCGGACAAGTCGGCGGCGGGCCAAGCTTGTCCCGGGGTCGTGGGGACGACCCTATAATCGTCGGACATGACGGTGGCGGGCCAATCTAGTCCCGGGTTCGTGGGGACGACCCTATAATCGTTGGACATGACGGTGGCGGGCCAATCTAGTCCCGGGGTCGTAGGGACGACCCTATAGTCGTCGGACATGTTGGCGATTATCCAACATTGGCCCGGGGTCGTCGGGACGACCCTATAGTCGTCGGACATGTCGGCGGCTGGCCAACCTAGTCCCGGGGTCATGGGGACGACCCTATAGTCGTCGGACATTTCGGCGGCTTGCCAACTTTGGCCCGGTGTCGTGGGGACGACCCTATAGTCGTCGGACATGTCGGCGGCTGGCCAACTTTGGCCCGTGGTCGTGGGGACGATCCGATAGTCGTTGGACATGACGGTGGCGGGCCAATCTAGTCCCGGGGTCGTGGGGACGACCCTATAGCCGTCGGACTTGTCGGTGGCGGGCCAATCTAGTCCGGGGGTCGTGGGGACGACCCTACAGTCGTCGGACATTTCGGCGGCTTGCCAACTTTGGCCCGGGGTCGTGGGGACGATCCAATAGTCGTCGGACATGTCGGCGGCTGGTCAACTTTGGCCCGTGGTCGTGGGGACGACCCTATAGTCGTTGGACATGTCAGCGGCTGGCCAACTTTGGCCCGGTGTCGTGGGGACGACCCAATAGTCGTCGGACATGTCGGCGGCTGGCCAACTTTGGCCCGTGGTCGTGGGGACGATCCGATAGTCGTTGGACATGACGGTGGCGGGCCAATCTAGTCCCGGGGTCGTGGGGACGACCCTATAGTCGTCGGACATGTCGGCGGCTAGCCAACTTTGGCCCGGGGTCGTGGGGGCGACCCTATAGTTGTTGGACATGACGCTGGCGGGCTAATCTAGTCCCGGGGTCGTAGGGACGACCCTATAGTCGTTGGACAAGTCGGCGATTGGCCAACATTGGCCCGGGGTCGTGGGGACGACCCTATAGTCGTCGGACATGTCGGCGGCTGGCCAACTTTGGCGCGTGGTCGTGGGGACGATCCGATTGTCGTCGGACATGTCGGCGGCTGGCCAACTTTGGCCCGTGGTCGTGGGGACGATCCAATAGTCGTCGGACATGTCGGCGGCTGGCCAACTTTGGCGCGTGGTCGTGGGGACGATCCGATTGTCGTCGGACATGACGGTAGCGGGCCAATCTAGACCCGAGGTCGTGGGGACGACCCTATAGTCGTTGGACATGTCAGCGGCTGGCCAACTTTGGCCCGGTGTCGTGGGGACGACCCTATAGTCGTCGGACATGTCGGCGGCTGGTCAACTTTGGCCCGTGGTCGTGGGGACGACCCTATAGTCGTTGGACATGTCAGCGGCTGGCCAACTTTGGCCCGGTGTCGTGGGGACGACCCAATAGTCGTCGGACATGTCGGCGGCTGGCCAACTTTGGCCCGTGGTCGTGGGGACGATCCGATAGTCGTTGGACATGACGGTGGCGGGCCAACTTTGGCGCGTGGTCGTGGGGACGATCCGATTGTCGTCGGACATGACGGTAGCGGGCCAATCTAGACCCGAGGTCGTGGGGACGACCCTATAGTCGTTGGACATGTCAGCGGCTGGCCAACTTTGGCCCGGTGTCGTGGGGACGACCCTATAGTCGTCGGACATGTCGGCGGCTGGCCAACTTTGGCCCGTGGTTGTGGGGACAACCCTATAGTCGTTGGACATGACGGTGGCGGGCCAATCTAGTCCCGGGGTTGTGGGGACGACCCTACATTCGTCGGACATTTCGACGGCTTGCCAACTTTGGCCCGGGGTCGTGGGGACGATCCAATAGTCGTCGGACATGTCGGCGGCTGGTCAACTTTGGCCCGTGGTCGTGGGGACGACCCTATAGTCGTTGGACATGTCAGCGGCTGGCCAACTTTGGCCCGGTGTCGTGGGGACGACCCAATAGTCGTCGGACATGTCGGCGGCTGGCCAACTTTGGCCCGGTGTCGTGGGGACGATCCAATAGTCGTCGGACATGTCGGCGGCTGGTCAACTTTGGCCCGTGGTTGTGCGGACGACCCTATAGTCGTTGGACATGTCAGCGGCTGGCTAACTTTGGCCCAGTGTCGTGGGGACGACCCAATAGTCGTCGGACATGTCGGCGGCTGGCCAACTTTGGCCCGTGGTCGTGGGGACGATCCGATAGTCGTTGGACATGACGGTGGCGGGCCAATCTAGTCCCGGGGTCGTGGGGACGACCCTATAGTCGTCGGACATGTCAGCGGCTGGCCAACTTTGGCCCGGTGTCGTGGGGACGACCCAATAGTCGTCGGACATGTCGGCGGCTGGCCAACTTTGGCCCGTGGTCGTGGGGACGATCCGATAGTCGTTGGACATGACGGTGGCGGGCCAATCTAGTCCCGGGGTCGTGGGGACGACCCTATAGCCGTCGGACTTGTCGGTGGCGGGCCAATCTAGTCCGGGGGTCGTGGGGACGACCCTACAGTCGTCGGACATTTCGGCGGCTTGCCAACTTTGGCCCGGGGTCGTGGGGACGATCCAATAGTCGTCGGACATGTCGGCGGCTGGTCAACTTTGGCCCGTGGTCGTGGGGACGACCCTATAGTCGTTGGACATGTCAGCGGCTGGCCAACTTTGGCCCGGTGTCGTGGGGACGACCCAATAGTCGTCGGACATGTCGGCGGCTGGCCAACTTTGGCCCGTGGTCGTGGGGACGATCCGATAGTCGTTGGACATGACGGTGGCGGGCCAATCTAGTCCGGGGGTCGTGGGGACGACCCTACAGTCGTCGGACATTTCGGCGGCTTGCCAACTTTGGCCCGGGGTCGTGGGGACGACCCTATAGTCGTCGGACTTGACGGTGGCGGGCCAATCTAGTCTCGGGGTTGTGGGGACGACCCTACAGTCGTCGGACATTTCGGCGGCTTGCCAACTTTGGCCCGGGGTCGTGGGGACGACCCTATAGTCGTCGGACATGACGGTGGTGGACCAATCAAGTCCCGGGGTCGTGGGGACGATCCTATAGTCGTCGGACATGTCGGCGGCTGGCCAACTTTGGCCCGTGGTCGTGGGGACGACCCTGTAGTCGTCGGACTTGACGGTGGCCGGCCAATCTATTCCCGGGGTCGTGGGGACGACCCTACAGTCGTCGGACATTTCGGCGGCTTGCCAACTTTGGCCCGGGGTCGTGGGGACGACCCTATAGTCGTCGGACATGTCGGCGGCTGGCCAAAATTGGCCCGAGGTCGTGGGGGCGACCCTATAGTCGTCGGACATGTCGGCGGCTGGCCAACCTAGTCCCGAGGTCGTCGGACTTGACGGTGGCGGGCCAATCTAGTCCCGGGGTCGTGGGGACGACCCTACAGTCGTCGGACATTTCGGCGGCTTGCCAACTTTGGCCCGGGGTCGTGGGGACGATCCAATAGTCGTCGGACATGTCGGCGGCTGGTCAACTTTGGCCCGTGGTTGTGCGGACGACCCTATAGTCGTTGGACATGTCAGCGGCTGGCCAACTTTGGCCCGGTGTCGTGGGGACGACCCAATAGTCGTCGGACATGTCGGCGGCTGGCCAACTTTGGCCCGTGGTCGTGGGGACGATCCGATAGTCGTTGGACATGACGGTGGCGGGCCAATCTAGTCCCGGGGTCGTGGGGACGACCCTATAGTCGTCGGACATGTCGGCGGCTAGCCAACTTTGGCCCGGGGTCGTGGGGGCGACCCTATAGTTGTTGGACATGACGCTGGCGGGCTAATCTAGTCCCGGGGTCGTAGGGACGACCCTATAGTCGTTGGACATGTCGGCGATTGGCCAACATTGGCCCGGGGTCGTGGGGACGACCCTATAGTCGTCGGACATGTCGGCGGCTGGCCAACTTTGGCGCGTGGTCGTGGGGACGATCCGATTGTCGTCGGACATGTCGGCGGCTGGCCAACTTTGGCCCGTGGTCGTGGGGACGATCCAATAGTCGTCGGACATGTCGGCGGCTGGCCAACTTTGGCGCGTGGTCGTGGGGACGATCCGATTGTCGTCGGACATGTCGGCGGCTGGTCAACTTTGGCCCGTGGTCGTGGGGACGACCCTATAGTCGTTGCACATGTCAGCGTCTTGCCAACTTTGGCCCGGGGTCGTGGGGACGACCCTATAGTCGTCGGACATGACGGTGGCGGACCAATCTAGTCCCGGGGTCGTGGGGACGACCCTATAGTCGTCGGACATGTCGGCGGCTGGCCAACTTTGGCCCGTGGTCGTGGGGACGATCCAAAAGTCGTCGGACATGTCGGCGGCTGGCCAACTTTGGCGCGTGGTCGTGGGGACGATCCGATTGTCGTCGGACATGTCGGCGGCTGGCCAACCTAGACCCGGGGTCGTGGGGACGACCCTATAGTCTTCGGACATGACGGTAGCGGGCCAATCTAGACCCGAGGTCGTGGGGACGACCCTATAGTCGTTGGACATGTCAGCGGCTGGCCAACTTTGGCCCGGTGTCGTGGGGACGACCCTATAGTCGTCGGACATGTCGGCGGCTGGCCAACTTTGGCCCGGTGTCGTGGGGACGACTCTATAGTCGTCGGATATGTCGGCGGCTGGCCAACCTAGACCCGGGGTCGTGGGGACGACCCTATTGTCGTCGGACATGACGGTGGCGGGCCAATCTAGTCCCGGGGTCGTGGGGACGACCCTATAGTCGTTGGACATGTCAGCGGCTGGCCAACTTTGGCCCGGTGTCGTGGGGACGACCCTATAGTCGTCGGACATGTCGGCGGCTGGCCAACTTTGGCCCGGTGTCGTGGGGACGACTCTATAGTCGTCGGATATGTCGGCGGCTGGCCAACCTAGTCCCGGGGTCGTGGGGACGACCCTATAGTCGTCGGACATGTCGGCGGCTGGCCAACTTTGGCCCGTGGTCGTGGGGACGATCCAAAAGTCGTCGGACATGTCGGCGGCTGGCCAACTTTGGCGCGTGGTCGTGGGGACGATCCGATTGTCGTCGGACATGTCGGCGGCTGGCCAACCTAGACCCGGGGTCGTGGGGACGACCCTATAGTCTTCGGACATGACGGTAGCGGGCCAATCTAGACCCGAGGTCGTGGGGACGACCCTATAGTCGTTGGACATGTCAGCGGCTGGCCAACTTTGGCCCGGTGTCGTGGGGACGACCCTATAGTCGTCGGACATGTCGGCGGCTGGCCAACTTTGGCCCGGTGTCGTGGGGACGACTCTATAGTCGTCGGATATGTCGGCGGCTGGCCAACCTAGACCCGGGGTCGTGGGGACGACCCTATTGTCGTCGGACATGACGGTGGCGGGCCAATCTAGTCCCGGGGTCGTGGGGACGACCCTATAGTCGTCGGACAAGTCGGCGGCGGGCCAAGCTTGTCCCGGGGTCGTGGGGACGACCCTATAATCGTCGGACATGACGGTGGCGGGCCAATCTAGTCCCGGGGTCGTGGGGACGACCCTATAATCGTTGGACATGACGGTGGCGGGCCAATATAGTCCCGGGGTCGTAGGGACGACCCTATAGTCGTCGGACATGTTGGCGATTGGCCCACATTGGCCCGGGGTCGTCGGGACGACCCAATAGTCGTCGGACATGTCGGCGGCTGGCCAACCTAGTTCCGGGGTCGTGGGGACGACCCTATATTCGTCGGACATGTCGGCGGCTGGCCAACTTTGGCCCGTCGTCGTGGGGACGATCCAATAGTCGTCGGACATGTCGGCGGCTGGTCAACTTTGGCCCGTGGTCGTGGGGACGACCCTATAGTCGTTGGACATGTCAGCGGCTGGCCAACTTTGGCCCGGTGTCGTGGGGACGACCCAATAGTCGTCGGACATGTCGGCGGCTGGCCAACTTTGGCCCGGTGTCGTGGGGACGATCCAATAGTCGTCGGACATGTCGGCGGCTGGTCAACTTTGGCCCGTGGTTGTGGGGACGACCCTATAGTCGTTGGACATGTCAGCGGCTGGCCAACTTTGGCCCGGTGTCGTGGGGACGACCCAATAGTCGTCGGACATGTCGGCGGCTGGCCAACTTTGGCCCGTGGTCGTGGGGACGATCCGATAGTCGTTGGACATGACGGTGGCGGGCGAATTTAGTCCCGGGGTCGTGGGGACGACCCTATAGTCGTCGGACTTGTCGGTGGCGGGCCAATCTAGTCCGGGGGTCGTGGGGACGACCCTACAGTCGTCGGACATTTCGGCGGCTTGCCAACTTTGGCCCGGGGTCGTGGGGACGACCCTATAGTCGTCGGACATGACGGTGGCGGACCAATCTAGTCCCGGGGTCGTGGGGACGACCCTATAGTCGGCGGACATGTCGGCGGCTGGCCAACTTTGGCCCGTGGTTGTGGGGGCGATCCAAAAGTCGTCGGACATGTCGGCGGCTGGCCAACTTTGGCGCGTGGTCGTGGGGACGATCCGATTGTCGTCGGACATGTCGGCGGCTGGCCAACTTTGGCCCGTGGTCGTGGGGACGACCCTATAGTCGTCGGACATGTCGGCGGCTAGCCAACATTGGCCCGTGGTCGTGGGGACGACCCAATAGTCGTTGGAAATGTCAGCGGCTGGCCAACTTTGACCCGGTGTCGTGGGGACGACTCTATAGTCGTCGGACATGTCGGCGGCTGGCCAATCTAGTCCCGGGGTCGTGGGGACGACCCTATAGTCTTCGCACATGTCGGCGGCTGGCCAACTTTGGCCCGGTGTCGTGGGGACGACCCAATAGTCGTCGGACATGTCGGCGGCTGGCCAACTTTGGCCCGGTGTCGTGGGGACGACTCTATAGTCGTCGGACATGTCGGCGGCTGGCCAACCTAGACCCGGGGTCGTGGGGACGACCCTATAGTCGTCGGACATGTCGGCGGCTGGCCAACCTAGTCCCGAGGTCGTCGGACTTGACGGTGGCGGGCCAATCTAGTCCCGGGGTCGTGGGGACGACCCTACAGTCGTCGGACATTTCGGCGGCTTGCCAACTTTGGCCCGGGGTCGTGGGGGCGACCCTATAGTCGTCGGACTTGACGGTGGCGGGCCAATCTAGTCCCGGGGTCGTGGGGACGACCCTACAGTCGTCGGACATTTCAGCGTCTTGCCAACTTTGGCCCGGGGTCGTGGGGACGACCCTATAGTCGTCGGACATGTCGGCGGCTGGCCAACTTTGGCCCGTGGTCGTGGGGACGACCCTATAGTCGTCGGACATGACGGTAGCGGGCCAATCTAGACCCGAGGTCGTGGGGACGACCCTATAGTCGTTGGACATGTCAGCGGCTGGCCCACTTTGGCCCGGTGTCGTGGGGACGACCCTATAGTCGTCGGACATGTCGGCGGCTGGCCAACTTCGGCCCGGTGTCGTGGGGACGACTCTATAGTCGTCGGATATGTCGGCGGCTGGCCAACCTAGACCCGGGGTCGTGGGAACGACCCTATTGTCGTCGGACATGACGGTGGCGGGCCAATCTAGTCCCGGGGTCGTGGGGACGACCCTATAGTCGTCGGACAAGTCGGCGGCGGGCCAAGCTTGTCCCGGGGTCGTGGGGACGACCCTATAATCGTCGGACATGACGGTGGCGGGCCAATCTAGTCCCGGGGTCGTGGGGACGACCCTATAATCGTTGGACATGACGGTGGCGGGCCAATATAGTCCCGGGGTCGTAGGGACGACCCTATAGTCGTCGGACATGTTGGCGATTGGCCAACATTGGCCCGGGGTCGTCGGGACGACCCTATAGTCGTCCGACATGTCGGCGGCTGGCCAACCTAGTTCCGGGGTCGTGGGGACGACCCTATATTCGTCGGACATGTCGGCGGCTGGCCAACTTTGGCCCGGGGTCGTGGGGACGATCCAATAGTCGTCGGACATGTCGGCGGCTGGTCAACTTTGGCCCGTGGTCGTGGGGACGACCCTATAGTCGTTGGACATGTCAGCGGCTGGCCAACTTTGGCCCGGTGTCGTGGGGACGACCCAATAGTCGTCGGACATGTCGGCGGCTGGCCAACTTTGGCCCGGTGTCGTGGGGACGATCCAATAGTCGTCGGACATGTCGGCGGCTGGTCAACTTTGGCCCGTGGTTGTGGGGACGACCCTATAGTCGTTGGACATGTCAGCGGCTGGCCAACCTAGACCCGGGGTCGTGGGGACGACCCTATAGTCTTCGGACATGACGGTAGCGGGCCAATCTAGACCCGAGGTCGTGGGGACGACCCTATTGTCGTCGGACAAGTCGGCGGTGGGCCAACCTAGTCCCGGGGTCGTGGGGACGACCCTATAGTCATCGGACATGACGGTGGCGGGCCAATATAGTGCTGGGGTCGTGGGGACGACCCTATAGTCGTCGGACAAGTCGGCGGCGAGCCAACCTAGTCCGGGGGTCGTGGGGACGACCTTATAGTCGTCGGACATGACGGTGGCGGGCCAATCTAGTCCCGGGGTCGTGGGGACGACCGTATAGTCGTCGGACTTGACGGTGGCGGGCCAATCTAGTCCCGGGGTCGTGGGTACGACCGTATAGTCGTCGGACAAGTCGGCGGCTGGCCAACTTCGGCCCGGGGCCGTGGGAACGACCCTATAGTCGTCGGACATGACGGTGGCGGGCCAATATAGTGCTGGGGTCGTGGGGACGACCCTATAGTCGTCGGACAAGTCGGCGGCGGGCCAATCTAGTCTCGGGGTCGTGGGGACGACCCTATAGTCGTCGGACATGTCGGCGGCTGGCCAACTTTGGCCCGGGGTCGTGGGGACGATCCAATAGTCGTCGGACATGTCGGCGGCTGGTCAACTTTGGCCCGTGGTTGTGGGGACGACCCTATAGTCGTTGGACATGTCAGCGGCTGGCCAACCTAGACCCGGGGTCGTGGGGACGATCCAATAGTCGTCGGACATGTCGGCGGCTGGTCAACTTTGGCCCGTGGTTGTGGGGACGACCCTATAGTCGTTGGACATGTCAGCGGCTGGCCAACCTAGACCCGGGGTCGTGGGGACGACCCTATAGTCTTCGGACATGACGGTAGCGGGCCAATCTAGACTCGAGGTCGTGGGGACGACCCTATAGTCGTTGGACATGTCAGCGGCTGGCCAACTTTGGCCCGGGGTCGTCGGGACGACCCTATAGTCGTCGGACATGTCGGCGGCTGGCCAACCTAGTTCCGGGGTCGTGGGGACGACCCTATATTCGTCGGACATGTCGGCGGCTGGCCAACTTTGGCCCGGTGTCGTGGGGACGACCCTATTGTCGTCGGACAAGTCGGCGGTGGGCCAACCTAGTCCCGGGGTCGTGGGGACGACCCTATAGTCATCGGACATGACGGTGGCGGGCCAATATAGTGCTGGGGTCGTGGGGACGACCCTATAGTCGTCGGACAAGTCGGCGGCGAGCCAACCTAGTCCGGGGGTCGTGGGGACGACCTTATAGTCGTCGGACATGACGGTGGCGGGCCAATCTAGTCCCGGGGTCGTGGGGACGACCGTATAGTCGTCGGACTTGACGGTGGCGGGCCAATCTAGTCCCGGGGTCGTGGGTACGACCGTATAGTCGTCGGACAAGTCGGCGGCTGGCCAACTTTGGCCCGGGGCCGTGGGAACGACCCTATAGTCGTCGGACATGACGGTGGCGGGCCTATATAGTGCTGGGGTCGTGGGGACGACCCTATAGTCGTCGGACAAGTCGGCGGCGAGCCAACCTAGTCCGGGGGTCGTGGGGACGACCTTATAGTCGTCGGACATGACGGTGGCGGGCCAATCTAGTCCCGGGGTCCATGGGACGACCCTATAGTCGTCGGACATGTCGGCGGCTGGCCAACTTTGGCCCGGGGTCGTCGGGACGACCCTATAGTCGTCGGACATGTCGGCGGCTGGCCAACCTAGTCCCGGGGTCATGGGGACGACGCTATAGTCGTCGGACATTTCGGCGGCTTGCCAACTTTGGCCCGGTGTCGTGGGGACGACCCTATAGTCGTCGGACATGTCGGCGGCTGGCCAACTTTGGCCCGTGGTTGTGGGGACAACCCTATAGTCGTTGGACATGACGGTGGCGGGCCAATCTAGTCCCGGGGTTGTGGGGACGACCCTACAGTCGTCGGACATTTCGACGGCTTGCCAACTTTGGCCCGGGGTCGTGGGGACGATCCAATAGTCGTCGGACATGTCGGCGGCTGGTCAACTTTGGCCCGTGGTCGTGGGGACGACCCTATAGTCGTTGGACATGTCAGCGGCTGGCCAACTTTGGCCCGGTGTCGTGGGGACGACCCAATAGTCGTCGGACATGTCGGCGGCTGGCCAACTTTGGCCCGGTGTCGTGGGGACGATCCAATAGTCGTCGGACATGTCGGCGGCTGGTCAACTTTGGCCCGTGGTTGTGCGGACGACCCTATAGTCGTTGGACATGTCAGCGGCTGGCTAACTTTGGCCCGGTGTCGTGGGGACGACCCAATAGTCGTCGGACATGTCGGCGGCTGGCCAACTTTGGCCCGTGGTCGTGGGGACGATCCGATAGTCGTTGGACATGACGGTGGCGGGCCAATCTAGTCCCGGGGTCGTGGGGACGACCCTATAGTCGTCGGACATGTCGGCGGCTGGCCAACATTGGCCCGGTGTCGTGGGGACGATCCAATAGTCGTCGGACATGTCGGCGGCTGGTCAACTTTGGCCCGTGGTTGTGCGGACGACCCTATAGTCGTTGGACATGTCAGCGGCTGGCCAACTTTGGCCCGGTGTCGTGGGGACGACCCAATAGTCGTCGGACATGTCGGCGGCTGGCCAACTTTGGCCCGGTGTCGTGGGGACGATCCAATAGTCGTCGGACATGTCGGCGGCTGGTCAACTTTGGCCCGTGGTTGTGCGGACGACCCTATAGTTGTTGGACATGTCAGCGGCTGGCTAACTTTGGCCCGGTGTCGTGGGGACGACCCAATAGTCGTCGGACATGTCGGCGGCTGGCCAACTTTGGCCCGTGGTCGTGGGGACGATCCGATAGTCGTTGGACATGACGGTGGCGGGCCAATCTAGTCCCGGGGTCGTGGGGACGACCCTATAGTCGTCGGACATTTCGGCGGCATGCCAACTTTGGCCCGTGGTCGTGGGGACGACCCTATAGTCGTCGGACATGTCGGCGGCTGGCCAACCTAGTCCCGGGGTCGTGGGGACGACCCTATTGTCGTTGGACATGACGGTGGCGGGCCAATCTAGTCCCGGGGTCGTGGGGACGACCCTATAGTCGTCGGACATGTCGGCGGCTGGCCAACATTGGCCCGGTGTCGTGGGGACGATCCAATAGTCGTCGGACATGTCGGCGGCTGGTCAACTTTGGCCCGTGGTTGTGCGGACGACCCTATAGTCGTTGGACATGTCAGCGGCTGGCCAACTTTGGCCCGGTGTCGTGGGGACGACCCAATAGTCGTCGGACATGTCGGCGGCTGGCCAACTTTGGCCCGGTGTCGTGGGGACGATCCAATAGTCGTCGGACATGTCGGCGGCTGGTCAACTTTGGCCCGTGGTTGTGCGGACGACCCTATAGTTGTTGGACATGTCAGCGGCTGGCTAACTTTGGCCCGGTGTCGTGGGGACGACCCAATAGTCGTCGGACATGTCGGCGGCTGGCCAACTTTGGCCCGTGGTCGTGGGGACGATCCGATAGTCGTTGGACATGACGGTGGTGGGCCAATCTAGTCCCGGGGTCGTGGGGACGACCCTATAGTCGTCGGACATTTCGGCGGCATGCCAACTTTGGCCCGTGGTCGTGGGGACGACCCTATAGTCGTCGGACATGTCGGCGGCTGGCCAACCTAGTCCCGGGGTCGTGGGGACGACCCTATTGTCGTCGGACATGACGGTGGCGGGCCAATCTAGTCCCGGGGTCGTGGGGACGACCCTATAGTCGTCGGACAAGTCGGCGGCGGGCCAAGCTTGTCCCGGGGTCGTGCGGACGACCCTATTGTCGTCGGACATGGCGGTGGCGGGCCAATCTAGTCCCGTGGTCGTGGGGACGACCCTATAGTCTTCGGACATGACGGTAGCGGGCCAATCTAGACCCGAGGTCCTGGGGACGACCCTATAGTAGTCGGACATGTCGGCGGCTGTCCAACTTTGGCCCGGTGTCGTGGGGACGACTCTATAGTCGTCGGACATGTCGGCGGCTGGCCAACCTAGACCCGAGGTCGTGGGGACGACCCTATTGTCGTCGGACATGACGGTGGCGGGCCAATCTAGTCCCGGGGTCGTGGGGACGACCCTATAGTCGTCGGACAAGTCGGCGGCGGGCCAAGCTTGTCCCGGGGTCGTGGGGACGACAATATAATCGTCGGACATGACGGTGGCGGGCCAATCTAGTCCCGGGGTCGTGGGGACGACCCTATAATCGTTGGACAAGACGGCGGCTGGACATCTTTGGCCCGGGGTCGTGGGGACGACCCTATAGTCGTCGGACATGTTGGCGGCTTGTCAGCCTAGTCCCAGGGTCGTGGGTACGACCCTATAGTCGTCGGACATGTCGGCGGCTGGCCAACCTAGTCCCGGGGTCGTGGGGACGACCCTATAATCGTCGGACATTTCGGCGGCTTGCCAACTTTGGCCCGGGGTCGTGGGGACGACCCCAATAGTCGTCGGACATGTCGGCGGCAGGCCAACTTTGGCCCGTGGTTGTGGGGACGACCCTATAGTCGTTGGACATGACGGTGGCGGGCCAATCTAGTCCCGGGGTCGTGGGGACGACCCTATAGTCGTCGGATATGTCGGCGGCTGGCCAACTTTGGCCCGGTGTCGTGGGGACGACTCTATTGTCGTCGGAAATGTCGGCGGCTGGCCAACCTGGACCCGGGGTCGTGGGGACGACCCTATTGTCGTCGGACATGACGGTAGCGGGCCAATCTAGTCCCGGGGTCGTGGAGACGACCCTACAGTTGTCGGACATTTCGGCGGCTTGCCAACTTTGGCCCGGGGTCGTGGGTCGACCCTATAGTCGTCGGACTTGACGGTAGCGGGCCAACTTTGGCCCGGGGTCGTGGGGACGATCCAATAATCGTCGGACATGTCGGCGGCTGGCCAACTTTGGCCCGTGGTGGTGGGGACGACCCTATAGTCGTTGGACATGACGGTGGCGGGCCAATCTAGTCCCGGGGTCGTGGGGACGACCCTATTGTCGTCGGACATGACGGTGGCGGGCCAATCTAGTCCCGGGGTCGTAGGGACGACCCTATAGTCGTTGGACATGTCGGCGATTGGCCAACATTGGCCCGGGGTCGTGGGGACGACTCTATTGTCGTCGGAAATGTCGGCGGCTGGCCAACCTGGACCCGGGGTCGTGGGGACGACCCTATTGTCGTCGGACATGACGGTAGCGGGCCAATCTAGTCTCGGGGTCGTGGGGACGACCCTATAGTCGTCGGACATGTCGGCGGCTGGCCAACTTTGGCCCGTGGTCGTGGGGACGACCCAATAGTGGTCGGACATGTCGGCGGCTGGCCAACCTAGTCCCGAGGTCGTGGGGACGACACTATAGTCGTCGGACTTGACGGTGGCGGGCCAATCTAGTCCCGGGGTCGTGGAGACGACCCTACAGTTGTCGGACATTTCGGCGGCTTGCCAACTTTGGCCCGGGGTCGTGGGTCGACCCTATAGTCGTCGGACTTGACGGTAGCGGGCCAATCTAGTCCCGAGGTCGTGGGGACGACCCTATAGTTGTTGGACATGACGGTGGCGGGCTAATCTAGTCCCGGGGTCGTAGGGACGACCCTATAGTCGTTGGACATGTCGGCAATTGGCCAACATTGGCCCGGGGTCGTGGGCACGACCCTATAGCCGTCGGACATGTCGGCGGCAGGCCAACTTTGGCCCGTGGTTGTGGGGACGACCCTATAGTCGTTGGACATGACGGTGGCGGGCCAATCTAGTCCCGGGGTCGTGGGGACGACCCTATAGTCGTCGGATATGTCGGCGGCTGGCCAACTTTGGCCCGGTGTCGTGGGGACGACTCTATTGTCGTCGGAAATGTCGGCGGCTGGCCAACCTGGACCCGGGGTCGTGGGGACGACCCTATTGTCGTCGGACATGACGGTAGCGGGCCAATCTAGTCCCGGGGTCGTGGAGACGACCCTACAGTTGTCGGACATTTCGGCGGCTTGCCAACTTTGGCCCGGGGTCGTGGGTCGACCCTATAGTCGTCGGACTTGACGGTAGCGGGCCAACTTTGGCCCGGGGTCGTGGGGACGATCCAATAATCGTCGGACATGTCGGCGGCTGGCCAACTTTGGCCCGTGGTGGTGGGGACGACCCTATAGTCGTTGGACATGACGGTGGCGGGCCAATCTAGTCCCGGGGTCGTGGGGACGACCCTATTGTCGTCGGACATGACGGTGGCGGGCCAATCTAGTCCCGGGGTCGTAGGGACGACCCTATAGTCGTTGGACATGTCGGCGATTGGCCAACATTGGCCCGGGGTCGTGGGGACGACTCTATTGTCGTCGGAAATGTCGGCGGCTGGCCAACCTGGACCCGGGGTCGTGGGGACGACCCTATTGTCGTCGGACATGACGGTAGCGGGCCAATCTAGTCTCGGGGTCGTGGGGACGACCCTATAGTCGTCGGACATGTCGGCGGCTGGCCAACTTTGGCCCGGGGTCGTGGGGACGATCCAATAATCGTCGGACATGTCGTCGGCTGGCCAACTTTGGCCCGGGGTCGTGGGGACGATCCAATAATCGTCGGACATGTCGGCGGCTGGCCAACTTTGGCCCGTGGTGGTGGGGACGACCCTATAGTCGTTGGACATGACGGTGGCGGGCCAATCTAGTCCCGGGGTCGTGGGGACGACCCTATAGGCGTCGGACAAGACGGCGGCTGGACATCTTTGGCCCGGGGTCGTGGGGCGACCCTATAGTCGTCGGAAATGTCGGCGGCTGGCCAACCTGGACCCGGGGTCGTGGGGACGACCCTATTGTCGTCGGACATGACGGTAGCGGGCCAATCTAGTCTCGGGGTCGTGGGGACGACCCTATAGTCGTCGGACATGTCGGCGGCTGGCCAACTTTGGCCCGGGGTGGTGGGGACGATCCAATAATCGTCGGACATGTCGGCGGCTGGCCAACTTTGGCCCGGGGTCGTGGGGACGATCCAATAATCGTCGGACATGTCGGCGGCTGGCCAACTTTGGCCCGTGGTGGTGGGGACGACCCTATAGTCGTTGGACATGACGGTGGCGGGCCAATCTAGTCCCGGGGTCGTGGGGACGACCCTATTGTCGTCGGACATGACGGTGGCGGGCCAATCTAGTCCCGGGGTCGTGGGGACGACCCTATAGTCGTCGGATATGTCGGCGGCTGGCCAACATTGGCCCGGGGTCGTGGGGACGACTCTATTGTCGTCGGAAATGTCGGCGGCTGGCCAACCTGGACCCGGGGTCGTGGGGACGACCCTATTGTCGTCGGACATGACGGTAGCGGGCCAATCTAGTCTCGGGGTCGTGGGGACGACCCTATAGTCGTCGGACATGTCGGCGGCTGGCCAACTTTGGCCCGGGGTCGTGGGGACGATCCAATAATCGTCGGACATGTCGGCAGCTGGCCAACTTTGGCCCGGGGTCGTGGGGACGACCCTATAGTCGTCGGAAATGTCGGCGGCTGGCCAACCTGGACCCGGGGTCGTGGGGACGACCCTATTGTCGTCGGACATGACGGTAGCGGGCCAATCTTGTCTCGGGGTCGTGGGGACGACCCTATAGTCGTCGGACATGTCGGCGGCTGGCCAACTTTGGCCCGGGGTCGTGGGGACGATCCAATAATCGTCGGACATGTCGGCGGCTGGCCAACTTTGGCCCGGGGTCGTGGGGACGATCCAATAATCGTCGGACATGTCGGCGGCTGGCCAACTTTGGCCCGTGGTGGTGGGGACGACCCTATAGTCGTTGGACATGACGGTGGCGGGCCAATCTAGTCCCGGGGTCGTGGGGACGACCCTATAGGCGTCGGACAAGACGGCGGCTGGACATCTTTGGCCCGGGGTCGTGGGGACGATCCAATAATCGTCGGACTTGACGGTAGCGGGCCAATCTAGTCCCGAGGTCGTGGGGACGACCCTATAGTTGTTGGACATGACGGTGGCGGGCTAATCTAGTCCCGGGGTCGTAGGGACGACCCTATAGTCGTTGGACATGTCGGCGATTGGCCAACATTGGCCCGGGGTCGTGGGGACGACCCTATAGTCGTCGGACATGTCGGCGGCAGGCCAACTTTGGCCCGTGGTTGTGGGGACGACCCTATAGTCGTTGGACATGACGGTGGCGGGCCAATCTAGTCCCGGGGTCGTGGGGACGACCCTATAGTCGTCGGATATGTCGGCGGCTGGCCAACTTTGGCCCGGTGTCGTGGGGACGACTCTATTGTCGTCGGAAATGTCGGCGGCTGGCCAACCTGGACCCGGGGTCGTGGGGACAACCCTATTGTCGTCGGACATGACGGTAGCGGGCCAATCTAGTCTCGGGGTCGTGGGGACGACCCTATAGTCGTCGGACATGTCGGCGGCTGGCCAACTTTGGCCCGGGGTCGTGGGGACCATCCAATAATCGTCGGACATGTCGTCGGCTGGCCAACTTTGGCCCGGGGTCGTGGGGACGATCCAATAATCGTCGGACATGTCGGCGGCTGGCCAACTTTGGCCCGTGGTGGTGGGGACGACCCGATAGTCGTTGGACATGACGGTGGCGGGCCAATCTAGTCCCGGGGTCGTGGGGACGACCCTATAGTCGTCGGACAAGACGGCGGCTGGACATCTTTGGCCCGGGGTCGTGGGGACGACCCTATAGTCGTCGGACATGTCAGCGGCTGGCCAACCTAGACCCGGGGTCGTGGGGACGACCCTATAGTCTTCGGACATGACGGTAGCGGGCCAATCTAGACCCGAGGTCGTGGGGACGACCCTATAGTCGTTGGACATGTCAGCGGCTGGCCAACTTTGGCCCGGGGTCGTCGGGACGACCCTATAGTCGTCGGACATGTCGGCGGCTGGCCCACCTAGTTCCGGGGTCGTGGGGACGACCCTATATTCGTCGGACATGTCGGCGGCTGGCCAACTTTGGCCCGGTGTCGTGGGGACGACCCTATTGTCGTCGGACAAGTCGGCGGTGGGCCAACCTAGTCCCGGGGTCGTGGGGACGACCCTATAGTCATCGGACATGACGGTGGCGGGCCAATATAGTGCTGGGGTCGTGGGGACGACCCTATAGTCGTCGGACAAGTCGGCGGCGAGCCAACCTAGTCCGGGGGTCGTGGGGACGACCTTATAGTCGTCGGACATGACGGTGGCGGGCCAATCTAGTCCCGGGGTCGTGGGGACGACCGTATAGTCGTCGGACTTGACGGTGGCGGGCCAATCTAGTCCCGGGGTCGTGGGTACGACCGTATAGTCGTCGGACAAGTCGGCGGCTGGCCAACTTCGGCCCGGGGCCGTGGGAACGACCCTATAGTCGTCGGACATGACGGTGGCGGGCCAATCTAGTCTCGGGGTCGTGGGGACGACCCTATAGTCGTCGGACATGTCGGCGGCTGGCCAACTTTGGCCCGGGGTCGTGGGGACGATCCAATAATCGTCGGACATGTCGGCGGCTGGCCAACTTTGGCCCGAGGTCGTGGGGACGATCCAATAATCGTCGGACATGTCGGCGGCTGGCCAACTTTGGCCCGTGGTGGTGGGGACGACCCTATAGTCGTTGGACATGACGGTGGCGGGCCAATCTAGTCCCGGGGTCGTGGGGACGACCCTATAGGCGTCGGACAAGACGGCGGCTGGACATCTTTGGCCCGGGGTCGTGGGGACGACCCTATAGTCGTCGGACATGTCGGCGGCTGGCCAACATTGGCCCGGTGTCGTGGGGACGACCCTATAGTCGTAGGACATGTCGGCGGCAGGCCAACTTTGGCCCGTGGTTGTGGGGACGACCCTATAGTCGTCGGACATGTCGGCGGCTGGCCAACTTTGGCCCGGGGTCGTGGGGACGATCCAATAATCGTCGGACATGTCGGCGGCTGGCCAACTTTGGCCCGGGGTCGTGGGGACGATCCAATAATCGTCGGACATGTCGGCGGCTGGCCAACTTTGGCCCGTGGTGGTGGGGACGACCCTATAGTCGTTGCACATGACGGTGGCGGGCCAATCTAGTCCCGGGGTCGTGGGGACGACCCTATAGTCGTCGGACAAGTCGGCGGCGGGCCAAGCTTGTCCAGGGGTCGTGGGGACGACCCTATAATCGTCGGACATGACGGTGGCGGGCCAATCTAGTCCCGGGGTCGTGGGGACGACCCTATAATCGTTGGACATGACGGTGGCGGGCCAATATAGTCCCGGGGTCGTAGGGACGACCCTATAGTCGTCGGACATGTTGGCGATTGGCCAACTTTGGCCCGGGGTCGTGGGGACGATCCAATAATCGTCGGACATGTCGGCGTCTGGACAACTTTGGCCCGGGGTCGTGGGGACGATCCAATAATCGTCGGACATGTCGGCGGCTGGCCAACTTTGGCCCGTGGTGGTGGGGACGACCCTATAGTCGTTGGACATGACGGTGGCGGGCCAATCTAGTCCCGGGGTCGTGGGGACGACCCTATAGGCGTCGGACAAGACGGCGGCTGGACATCTTTGGCCCGGGGTCGTGGGGACGATCCAATAATCGTCGGACATGTCGGCGTCTGGACAACTTTGGCCCGGGGTCGTGGGGACGATCCAATAATCGTCGGACATGTCGGCGTCTGGACAACTTTGGCCCGGGGTCGTGGGGACGATCCAATAATCGTCGGACATGTCGGCGGCTGGCCAACTTTGGCCCGTGGTGGTGGGGACGACCCTATAGGCGTCGGACAAGACGGCGGCTGGACATCTTTGGCCCGGGGTCGTGGGGACGACCCTATAGTCGTCGGACATGTCGGCGGCTGGCCAACTTTGGCCCGTGGTCGTGGGGACGACCCAATAGTGGTCGGACATGTCGGCGGCTGGCCAACCTAGTCCCGAGGTCGTGGGGACGACCCTATAGTCGTCGGACATGTCGGCGGCTGGCCAACTTTGGCCCGTGGTCGTGGGGACGACCCAATAGTGGTCGGACATGTCGGCGGCTGGCCAACCTAGTCCCGAGGTCGTGGGGACGACCCTATAGTCGTCGGACTTGACGGTGGCGGGCCAATCTAGTCCCGGGGTCGTGGAGACGACCCTACAGTTGTCGGACATTTCGGCGGCTGGCCAACTTTGGCCCGGGGTCGTGGGGACGATCCAATAATCGTCGGACATGTCGGCGGCTGGACAACTTTGGCCCGGGGTCGTGGGGACGATCCAATAATCGTCGGACATGTCGGCGGCTTGTCAGCCTAGTCCCAGGGTCGTGGGTACGACCCTATAGTCGTCGGACAAGTCGGCGGCGGGCCAACCTTGTCCCGGGGTCGTGGGGACGACCCTATAGTCGTCGGACATGTCGGCGGCTGGCCAACTTTGGCCCGGTGTCGTGGGGACGACTCTATAGTCGTCGGAAATGTCGGCGGCTGGCCAACCTGGACCCGGGGTCGTGGGGACGACCCTATTGTCGTCGGACATGACGGTGGCGGGCCAATCTAGTCCCGGGGTCGTGGGGACGACCCTATAGTCGTCGGAAATGTCGGCGGCTGGCCAACCTGGACCCGGGGTCGTGGGGACGACCCTATTGTCGTCGGACATGACGGTAGCGGGCCAATCTAGTCTCGGGGTCGTGGGGACGACCCTATAGTCGTCGGACATGTCGGCGGCTGGCCAACTTTGGCCCGGGGTCGTGGGGACGATCCAATAATCGTCGGACATGTCGGCGGCTGGACAACTTTGGCCCGGGGTCGTGGGGACGATCCAATAATCGTCGGACATGTCGGCGGCTGGCCAACTTTGGCCCGTGGTGGTGGGGACGACCCTATAGTCGTTGGACATGACGGTGGCGGGCCAATCTAGTCCCGGGGTCGTAGGGACGACCCTATAGTCGTCGGACATGTTGGCGGCTGGCCAACTTTGGCCTGGTGTCGTGGGGACGACTGTATAGTTGTCGGACATTTCGGCGGCAGGCCAACTTTGGCCCCTGGTCATGGGGACGACTCTATAGTCGTCGGACATTTCGGCAGCTGGCCAACCTAGACCCGGGGTCGTGGGGACGACCCTATTGTCGTCGGACAAGTCGGCGGTGGGCCAACCTAGTCCCGGGGTCGTGGGGACGACCCTATAGTCATCGGACATGACGGTGGCGGGCCAATATAGTGCTGGGGTCGTGGGGACGACCCTATAGTCGTCGGACAAGTCGGCGGCGGGCCAACCTTGTCCCGGGGTCGTGGGGACGACCCTATAGTCGTCGGACATGTCGGCAGCTGGCCAACTTTGGCCCGGGGTCGTGGGGACGACCCTATAGTCGTCGGAAATGTCGGCGGCTGGCCAACCTGGACCCGGGGTCGTGGGGACGATCCAATAATCGTCGGACATGTCGGCGGCTGGACAACTTTGGCCCGGGGTCGTGGGGACGATCCAATAATCGTCGGACATGTCGGCGGCTGGCCAACTTTGGCCCGTGGTGGTGGGGACGACCCTATAGTCGTTGGACATGACGGTGGCGGGCCAATCTAGTCCCGGGGTCGTGGGGACGACCCTATAGGCGTCGGACAAGACGGCGGCTGGACATCTTTGGCCCGGGGTCGTGGGGACGATCCAATAATCGTCGGACATGTCGGCGTCTGGACAACTTTGGCCCGGGGTCGTGGGGACGATCCAATAATCGTCGGACATGTCGGCGTCTGGACAACTTTGGCCCGGGGTCGTGGGGACGATCCAATAATCGTCGGACATGTCGGCGGCTGGCCAACTTTGGCCCGTGGTGGTGGGGACGACCCTATAGGCGTCGGACAAGACGGCGGCTGGACATCTTTGGCCCGGGGTCGTGGGGACGATCCAATAATCGTCGGACATGTCGGCGTCTGGACAACTTTGGCCCGGGGTCGTGGGGACGATCCAATAATCGTCGGACATGTCGGCGGCTGGCCAACTTTGGCCCGTGGTGGTGGGGACGACCCTATAGTCGTTGGACATGACGGTGGCGGGCCAATCTAGTCCCGGGGTCGTGGGGACGACCCTATAGGCGTCGGACAAGACGGCGGCTGGACCTCTTTGGCCCGGGGTCGTGGGGACGATCCAATAATCGTCGGACATGTCGGCGTCTGGACAACTTTGGCCCGGGGTCGTGGGGACGATCCAATAATCGTCGGACATGTCGGCGTCTGGACAACTTTGGCCCGGGGTCGTGGGGACGATCCAATAATCGTCGGACATGTCGGCGGCTGGCCAACTTTGGCCCGTGGTGGTGGGGACGACCCTATAGGCGTCGGACAAGACGGCGGCTGGACATCTTTGGCCCGGGGTCGTGGGGACGACCCTATAGTCGTCGGACATGTCGGCGGCTGGCCAACTTTGGCCCGTGGTCGTGGGGACGACCCAATAGTGGTCGGACATGTCGGCGGCTGGCCAACCTAGTCCCGAGGTCGTGGGGACGACCCTATAGTCGTCGGACATGTCGGCGGCTGGCCAACTTTGGCCCGTGGTCGTGGGGACGACCCAATAGTGGTCGGACATGTCGGCGGCTGGCCAACCTAGTCCCGAGGTCGTGGGGACGACCCTATAGTCGTCGGACTTGACGGTGGCGGGCCAATCTAGTCCCGGGGTCGTGGAGACGACCCTACAGTTGTCGGACATTTCGGCGGCTTGCCAACTTTGGCCCGGGGTCGTGGGTCGACCCTATAGTCGTCGGACTTGACGGTAGCGGGCCAATCTAGTCCCGAGGTCGTGGGGACGACCCTATAGTTGTTGGACATGACGGTGGCGGGCTAATCTAGTCCCGGGGTCGTAGGGACGACCCTATAGTCGTTGGACATGTCGGCGATTGGCCAACATTGGCCCGGGGTCGTGGGGACGACCCTATAGTCGTCGGACATGTCGGCGGCAGGCCAACTTTGGCCCGTGGTTGTGGGGACGACCCTATAGTCGTTGGACATGACGGTGGCCGGCCAATCTAGTCCCGGGGTCGTGGGGACGACCCTATAGTCGTCGGATATGTCGGCGGCTGGCCAACTTTGGCCCGGTGTCGTGGGGACGACTCTATTGTCGTCGGAAATGTCGGCGGCTGGCCAACCTGGACCCGGGGTCGTGGGGACGACCCTATTGTCGTCGGACATGACGGTAGCGGGCCAATCTAGTCTCGGGGTCGTGGGGACGACCCTATAGTCGTCGGACATGTCGGCGGCTGGCCAACTTTGGCCCGGGGTCGTGGGGACGATCCAATAATCGTCGGACATGTCGGCAGCTGGCCAACTTTGGCCCGGGGTCGTGGGGACGACCCTATAGTCGTCGGAAATGTCGGCGGCTGGCCAACCTGGACCCGGGGTCGTGGGGACGACCCTATTGTCGTCGGACATGACGGTAGCGGGCCAATCTAGTCTCGGGGTCGTGGGGACGACCCTATAGTCGTCGGACATGTCGGCGGCTGGCCAACTTTGGCCCGGGGTCGTGGGGACGATCCAATAATCGTCGGACATGTCGGCGGCTGGCCAACTTTGGCCCGGGGTCGTGGGGACGATCCAATAATCGTCGGACATGTCGGCGGCTGGCCAACTTTGGCCCGTGGTGGTGGGGACAACCCTATAGTCGTTGGACATGACGGTGGCGGGCCAATCTAGTCCCGGGGTCGTGGGGACGACCCTATAGGCGTCGGACAAGACGGCGGCTGGACATCTTTGGCCCGGGGTCGTGGGGACGACCCTATAGTCGTCGGACATGTCGGCGGCTGGCCAACTTTGGCCCGTGGTCGTGGGGACGACCCAATAGTGGTCGGACATGTCGGCGGCTGGCCAACCTAGTCCCGAGGTCGTGGGGACGACCCTATAGTCGTCGGACGTGACGGTGGCGGGCCAATCTAGTCCCGGGGTCGTGGAGACGACCCTACAGTCGTCGGACATTTCGGCGGCTGGCCAACTTTGGCCCGTGGTGGTGGGGACAACCCTATAGTCGTTGGACATGACGGTGGCGGGCCAATCTAGTCCCGGGGTCGTGGGGACGACCCTATAGTCGTCGGACATGTCGGCGGCTGGCCAACTTTGGCCCGGGGTCGTGGGGACGATCCAATAATCGTCGGACATGTCGGCGGCTGGCCAACTTTGGCCCGGGGTCGTGGGGACGATCCAATAATCGTCGGACATGTCGGCGGCTGGCCAACTTTGGCCCGTGGTGGTGGGGACAACCCTATAGTCGTTGGACATGACGGTGGCGGGCCAATCTAGTCCCGGGGTCGTGGGGACGACCCTATAGGCGTCGGACAAGACGGCGGCTGGACATCTTTGGCCCGGGGTCGTGGGGACGACCCTATAGTCGTCGGACATGTCGGCGGCTGGCCAACTTTGGCCCGTGGTCGTGGGGACGACCCAATAGTGGTCGGACATGTCGGCGGCTGGCCAACCTAGTCCCGAGGTCGTGGGGACGACCCTATAGTCGTCGGACGTGACGGTGGCGGGCCAATCTAGTCCCGGGGTCGTAGAGACGACCCTACAGTCGTCGGACATTTCGGCGGCTGGCCAACTTTGGCCCGTGGTGGTGGGGACAACCCTATAGTCGTTGGACATGACGGTGGCGGGCCAGTCTAGTCCCGGGTCGTGGGGACGACCCTATAGTCGTCGGACAAGTCGGCGGCTGGCCAACTTTGGCCCGTGGTCGTGGGGACGACCCTATAGTCGTCGGACATGACGGTGGCGGGCCAGTCTAGTCCCGGGTCGTGGGGACGACCCTATAGTCGTCGGACAAGTCGGCGGCGAGCCAATCTAGTCCCGCGGTCGTGGGGACGACCCTATAGTCGTCGGACAAGTCAGCGGCTGGCCAACATTGGCCCGTGGTCGTGGGGACGACCATATAGTCGTCGGACATGACGGTGTCGGGCCACTCTAGTCCCGGGTCGTGGGGACGACCCTATAGTCGTCGGACATGTCGGCGGCTGGCCAACTTTGGCCCGGGGTCGTGGGGACGACCCTATAGTCGTCGGATATGTCGGCGGCAGGCCAACTTTGGCCCGTGGTCGTGGGGACGACCCTACAGTCGTCGGACAAGTCGGCGGCGAGCCAATCTAGTCCCGCGGTCGTGGGGACGACCCTATAGTCGTCGGACAAGTCAGCGGCTGGCCTACATTGGCCCGTGGTCGTGGGGACGACCATATAGTCGTCGGACATGACGGTGGCGGGCCACTCTAGTCCCGGGTCGTGGGGACGACCCTATAGTCGTCGGACATGTCGGCGGCTGGCCAACTTTGGCCCGGGGCCGTGGGGACGACCCTATAGTCGTCGGACAAGTCGGCGGCGGGCCAACCTAGTCCCGGGGTCGTGGGGACGACCCTATAATCGTCGGACAAGCCGGCGGCTGGCCAACTTTGGCCCGTGGTCGTGGGGACGACTCTATTGTCGTCGGACATGTCGGCGGCTGGCCAACCTAGTCCCGAGGTCGTCGGACTTGACGGTGGCGGGCCAATCTAGTCCCGGGGTCGTGGGGACGACCCTATTGTCGTCGGACATGGCGGTGGCGGGCCAATCTAGTCCCGGGGTCGTGGGGACGACCCTATAGTCGTCGGACAAGTCGGCGGCGGGCCAACCTAGTCCCGGGGTCGTGGGGATGACCCTATAGTCGTCGGACATAACGGTGGCGGGCCAATCTAGTCCCGGGGTCGTGGGGACGACCCTATAGTCGTCGGACAAGTCGGCGGCGGGCCTGCCTAGTCCCGGGGTCGTGGCGACGACCCTATAGTCGTCGGATAGTTCGGCAGCTTGCCAACTTTGGCCCGGGGTCGTGGGAACGACCCAATAGTCGTCGGACAAGTCGGCGGCGAGCCCAACTAGTCGGGGGGTCGTGGGGACGACCCTATAGTCGTCGGACAAGTCGGCGGCCGGCCAACCTAGTCCGGGGGTCGTGGGGACGACCCTATAGTCGTCGGACATGACGGTGGCGGGCCAGTCTAGTCCCGGGTCATGGGGACGACCCTATAGTCGTCGGACAAGTCGGCGGCTGGCCAACTTTGGCCCGTGGTCGTGGGGACGACCCTATAGTCGTCGGAAATGACGGTGGCGGGCCAATCTAGTCCCGGGGTCGTGGGGACGACCTTACAGTCGTCGGACAAGTCGGCGGCGAGCCAATCTAGTCCCGCGGTCGTGGAGACGACCCTATAGTCGTCGGACAAGTCAGCGGCTGGCCAACATTGGCCCGTGGTCGTGGGGACGACCATATAGTCGTCGGACATGACGGTGGCGGGCCACTCTAGTCCCGGGTCGTGGGGACGACCCTATAGTCGTCGGACATGTCGGCGGCTGGCCAGCTTTGGCCCGGGGTCGTGGGGACGACCCTGTAGTCGTCGGATATGTCGGCGGCTGGCCAACTTTGGCCCGTGGTCGTGGGGACGACCCTATAGTCGTCGGAAATGACGGTGGCGGGCCAATCTATTCCCGGGGTCGTGGGGACGACCCTATAGTCGTCGGACATATCAGCGGCTGGCCAACTTTGGCCCGGGGTCGTGGGGACGACCCTACAGTCGTCGGATATGTCGGCGGCTGGCCAACTTTGGCCCGTGGTCGTGGGGACGACCCTATAGTCGTCGGACATAACGGTGGCGGGCCAATCTAGTCCCGGGGTCGTGGGGACGACCCTATAGTCGTCGGACAAGTCGGCGGCGGGCCTACCTAGTCCCGGGGTCGTGGGGACGACCCTATAGTCGTCGGATAAGTCGGCAGCTTGCCAACTTTGGCCCGGGGTCGTGGGGACGACCCTATAGTCGTCGGACATGTCGGCGGCTGGCCAACCTAGTCCCGAGGTCGTCGGACTTGACGGTGGCGGGCCAATCTAGTCCCGGGGTCGTGGGGACGACCCTACAGTCGTCGGACATTTCGGCGGCTTGCCAACTTTGGGACGGGGTCGTGGGGACGACCCTATAGTCGTCGGACATGACGGTGGCTGGCCAACCTAGTCCCGAGGTCGTGGGGGCGACCCTACAGTCGTCAGACATGTCGGCGGCTGGCCAACCTAGTCCCGAGGTCGTCGGACTTGACGGTGGCGGGCCAATCTAGTCCCGGGGTCGTGGGGACGACCCTATTGTCGTCGGACATGGCGGTGGCGGGCCAATCTAGTCCCGTGGTCGTGGGGACAACCCTATAGTCGTCGGACATGTCGGCGGCTGGCCAACTTTGGCCCGTGGTCGTGGGGACGACCCTATAGTCGTCGGACAAGTCGGCGGCGGGCCAACCTAGTCCCGGGGTCGTGGGGATGACCCTATAGTCGTCGGACAAGACGGTGGCGGGCCAGTCTAGTCCCGGGTCGTGGGGACGACCCTATAGTCGTCGGACATGACGGTGGCGGGCCAGTCTAGTCCCGGGTCGTGGGGACGACCCTATAGTCGTCGGACATGACGGTGGCGGGCCAGTCTAGTCCCGGGTCATGGGGACGACCCTATAGTCGTCGGACAGGTCGGCGGCTGGGCAACTTTGGCCCGTGGTCGTGGGGACGACCCTATAGTCGTCGGAAATGACGGTGGCGGGCCAATCTAGTCCCGGGGTCGTGAGGACGACCCTACAGTCGTCGGACAAGACGGCGGCGAGCCAATCTAGTCCCGCGGTCGTGGGGACGACCCTATAGTCGTCGGACAAGTCAGCGGCTGGCCAACATTGGCCCGTGGTCGTGGGGACGACCATATAGTCGTCGGACATGACGGTGGCGGGCCACTCTAGTCCCGAGTCGTGGGGACGACCCTATAGTCGTCGGACATGTCGGCGGCTGGCCAACTTTGGCCCGGGGTCGTGGGGACGACCCTATAGTCGTCGGATATGTCGGCGGCAGGCCAACTTTGGCCCGTGGTCGTGGGGACGACCCTATAGTCGTCGGAAATGTCGGTGGCGGGCCAGTCTAGTCCCGGGTCGTGGGGACGACCCTATAGTCGTCGGACATGTCGGCGGCTGGCCAACTTTGGCCCGTGGTCGTGGGGAGGACCCTATACTCGTCGGACAAGTCGGCGGCGTACCAACCAAGTCCGGGGGTCGTGGGGACGACCCTATAGTCGTCGGACATGACGGTGGCGGGCCAGTCTAGTCCCGGGTCATGGGGACGACCCTGTAGTCGTCGGACAAGTCAGCGGCTGGCTTACATTGGCCCGTGGTCGTGGGGACGACCATATAGTCGTCGGACATGACGGTGGCGGGCCAGTCTAGTCCCGGGTCATGGGGACGACTCTATAGTCGTCGGACAAGTCGGCGGCTGGCCAAGTTTGGCCCGTGGTCGTGGGGACGACCCTATAGTCGTCGGAAATGTCGGTGGCTGTCCAACTTTGGCCCGGGGGTCGTGGGGACGACCCTATAGTCGTCGGACATGTCGGCGGCGAGCCAACATTGACCCGGGGTCGTGGGGACGACTCTATAGTCGTCGGACATGTCGGTGGCGGGCCAGTCTAGTCCCGGGTCGTGGGGACGACCCTATAGTCGTCGGACATGTCGGCGGCTGGCCAACTTTGGCCCGTGGTCGTGGGGAGGACCCTATACTCGTCGGACAAGTCGGCGGCGTACCAACCAAGTCCGGGGGTCGTGGGGACGACCCAATAGTCGTCGGACATGACGGTGGCGGGCCAGTCTAGTCCCGGGTCATGGGGACGACCCTATAGTCGTCGGACAAGTCAGCGGCTGGCCTACATTGGCCCGTGGTCGTGGGGACGACCATATAGTCGTCGGACATGACGGTGGCGGGCCAGTCTAGTCCCGGGTCATGGAGACGACCCTATAGTCGTTGGACAAGTCGGCGGCTGGCCAACTTTGGCCCGTGGTCGTGGGGACGACCCTATAGTCGTCGGACAAGTCGGGGGCGAGCCCACCTAGTCCGGGGGTCGTGGGGACGACCCTATAGTCGTCGGACAAGTCGGCGGCCGGCCAACCTAGTCCGGGGGTCGTGGGGACGACCCTATAGTCGTCGGACATGACGGTGGCGGGCCAGTCTAGTCCCGGGTCGTGGGGACGGCCCTATAGTCGTCGGACAAGTCGGCGGCTGGCCAACTTTGGCCCATGGTCGTGGGGAGGACCCTATAGTCGGCGGACATAACGGTGGCGGGCCCACCTAGTCGGGGGGTCGTGGGGACGACCCTATAGTCGTCGGACAAGTCGGCGACTGGCCTACCTAGTCCCTGGGTCGTGGGGACGACCCTATAGTCGTCGGATATGTCGGCAGCTTGCCAAATTTGGCCCGGGGTCGTGGGAACGACCCTATAGTCGTCGGACAAGTCGGCGGCGAGCCCACCTAGTCGGGGGGTCGTGGGGACGACCCTATAGTCGTCGGACATGTTGGTGGCGGGCCAGTCTAGTCCCGGTTCGTGGGGACGACCCTATAGTCGTCGGACATGTCGGCGGCTGGCCAACTTTGGCCCGTGGTCGTGGGGACGACCCTATAGTCGTCGGACAAGTCAGCGGCTGGCCAACATTGGCCCGTGGTCGTGGGGACGACCATATAGTCGTCGGACATGACGGTGGCGGGCCACTCTAGTCCCGGGTCGTGGGGACGACCCTATAGTCGTCGGACATGTCGGCGGCTGGCCAACTTTGGCCCGGGGTCGTGGGGACGACCCTATAGTCGTCGGACATGACGGTGGCGGGCCAGTCTAGTCCCGGGTCATGGGGACGACCCTATAGTCGTCGGACAAGTCGGCGGCTGGCCAACTTTGGCCCGTGGTCGTGGGGACGACCCTATAGTCGTCGGAAATGACGGTGGCGGGCCAATCTAGTCCCGGGGTCGTGGGGACGACCCTATAGTCGTCGGAAATGACGGTGGCGGGCCAATCTAGTCCCGGGGTCGTGGGGACGACCCTACAATCGTCGGACAAGTCGGCGGCGAGCCAATCTAGTCCCGCGGTCGTGGGGACGACCCTATAGTCGTCGGACAAGTCAGCGGCTGGCCAACATTGGCCCGTGGTCGTGGGGACGACCATATAGTCGTCGGACATGACGGTGGCGGGCCACTCTAGTCCCGGGTCGTGGGGACGACCCTATAGTCGTCGGACATGTCGGCGGCTGGCCAACTTTGGCCCGGGGTCGTGGGGACGACCCTATAGTCGTCGGATATGTCGGCGGCAGGCCAACTTTGGCCCGTGGTCGTGGGGACGACCCTATAGTCGTCGGAAATGTCGGTGGCTGTCCAACTTTGGCCCGGGGGTCGTGGGGACGACCCTATAGTCGTCGGACATGTCGGCGGCGAGCCAACATTGACCCGGGGTCGTGGGGACGACTCTATAGTCGTCGGACATGTTGGTGGCGGGCCAGTCTAGTCCCGGTTCGTGGGGACGACCCTATAGTCGTCGGACATGTCGGCGGCTGGCCAACTTTGGCCCGTGGTCGTGGGGAGGACCATATACTCGTCGGACAATTCGGCTGCGTACCAACCAAGTCCGTGGGTCGTGGGGACGACCCTACAGTCGTCGGACATGACGGTGGCGGGCCAGTCTAGTCCCGGGTCATGGGGACGACCCTATAGTCGTCGGACAAGTCGGCGGCGTACCAACCAAGTCCGGGGGTCGTGGGGACGACCCTATAGTCGTCGGACATGACGGTGGCGGGCCAGTCTAGTCCCGGGTCATGGGGACGACCCTATAGTCGTCGGACATGACGGTGGCGGGCCAGTCTAGTCCCGGGTCATGGGGACGACCCTATAGTCGTTGGACAAGTCGGCGGCTGGCCAACTTTGGCCCGTGGTCGTGGGGACGACCCTATCGTCGTCGGACAAGTCGGCGGCTGGCCAACTTTGGCCCGTGGTCGTGGGGACGACCCTATAGTCGTCGGACATGACGGTGGCGGGCCAGTCTAGTCCCGGGTCATGGGGACGACCCTATAGTCGGAGGACAAGTCGGCGGCTGGCCAACTTTGGCCCGTGGTCGTGGGGACGACCCTACAGTCTTCGGACAAGTCGGCGGCGAGCCAATCTAGTCCCGCGGTCGTGGGGACGACCCTATAGTCGTCGGACAAGTCAGCGGCTGGCCAACATTGGCCCGTGGTCGTGGGGACGACCATATAGTCGTCGGACATGACGGTGGCGGGCCACTCTAGTCCCGGGTCGTGGGGACGACCCTATAGTCGTCGGACATGTCGGCGGCTGGCCAACTTTGGCCCGGGGTCGTGGGGACGACCCTATAGTCGTCGGATATGTCGGCGGCTGGCCAACTTTGGCCCGTGGTCGTGGGGACGACCCTATAGTCGTCGGACAAGTCGGCGGCGGGCCAACCTAGTCCCGGGGTCGTGGGGACGACCCTATAATCGTCGGACAAGCCGGCGGCTGGCCAACTTTGGCCCGTGGTCGTGGGGACGACTCTATTGTCGTCGGACATGACGGCGGCTGGCCAACCTAGACCCGGGGTCGTGGGGACGACCCTATATTCGTTGGACATGTCAGCGGCTGGCCAACTTTGGCCCGGGGTCGTGGGGACGACTCTATTGTCGTCAGACATGTCGGCGGCTGGCCAACCTAGTCCCGAGGTCGTCGGACTTGACGGTGGCGGGCCAATCTAGTCCCGGGGTCGTGGGGACGTCCCTACAGTCGTCGGACATTTCGGCGGCTTGCCAACTTTGGGACGGGGTCGTGGGGACGACCCTATAGTCGTCGGACAAGTCGGCGGCTGGCCAACTTTGGCCCGTGATCGTGGGGACGACCCTATAGTCGTCGGAAATGACGGTGGCGGGCCAATCTAGCCCCGGGGTCGTGGGGACGACCCTACAGTCGTCGGACAAGTCGGCGGCGAGCCAATCTAGTCCCGCGGTCGTGGGGACGACCCTATAGTCGTCGGACAAGTCAGCGGCTGGCCAACATTGGCCCGTGGTCGTGGGGACGACCATATAGTCGTCGGACATGACGGTGGCGGGCCACTCTAGTCCCGGGTCGTGGGGACGACCCTATAGTCGTCGGACATGTCGGCGGCTGGCCAACTTTGGCCCGGGGTCGTGGGGACGACCCTATAGTCGTCGGATATGTCGGCGGCAGGCCAACTTTGGCCCGTGGTCGTGGGGACGACCCTATAGTCGTCGGAAATGTCGGTGGCTGTCCAACTTTGGCCCGGGGGTCGTGGGGACGACCCTATAGTCGTCGGACATGTCGGCGGCGAGCCAACATTGACCCGGGGTCGTGGGGACGACTCTATAGTCGTCGGACATGTTGGCGGCGGGCCAGTCTAGTCCCGGGTCGTGGGGACGACCCTATAGTCGTCGGACATGTCGGCGGCTGGCCAACTTTGGCCCGTGGTCGTAGGGAGGACCATATACTCGTCGGACAAGTCGGCGGCGTACCAACCAAGTCCGGGGGTCGTGGGGACGACCCTATAGTCGTCGGACATGACGGTGGCGGGCCAGTCTAGTCCCGGGTCATGGGGACGACCCTATAGTCGTCGGACATGACGGTGGCGGGCCAGTCTAGTCCCGGGTCATGGGGACGACCCTATAGTCGTCGGACAAGTCAGCGGCTGGCCTACATTGGCCCGTGGTCGTGGGGACGACCATATAGTCGTCGGACATGACGGTGGCGGGCCAGTCTAGTCCCGGGTCATGGGCACGACCCTATAGTCGTTGGACAAGTCGGCGGCAGGCCAACTTTGGCCCGTGGTCGTGGGGACGACCCTATAGTCGTCGGACAAGTCGGCGGCTGGCCAACTTTGGCCCGTGGTCGTGGGGACGACCCTATAGTCGTCGGACATGACGGTGGCGGGCCAGTCTAGTCCCGGGTCATGGGGACGACCCTATAGTCGGAGGACAAGTCGGCGGCTGGCCAACTTTGGCCCGTGGTCGTGGGGACGACCCTACAGTCGTCGGACAAGTCGGCGGCGAGCCAATCTAGTCCCGCGGTCGTGGGGACGACCCTATAGTCGTCGGACAAGTCAGCGGCTGGCCTACATTGGCCCGTGGTCGTGGGGACGACCATATAGTCGTCGGACATGACGGTGGCGGGCCACTCTAGTCCCGGGTCGTGGGGACGACCCTATAGTCGTCGGACATGTCGGCGGCTGGCCAACTTTGGCCCGGGGTCGTGGGGACGACCCTATAGTCGTCGGATATGTCGGCGGCTGGCCAACTTTGGCCCGTGGTCGTGGGGACGACCATATAGTCGTCGGACAAGTCGGCGGCGGGCCAACCTAGTCCCGGGGTCGTGGGGACGACCCTATAATCGTCGGACAAGCCGGCGGCTGGCCAACTTTGGCCCGTGGTCGTGGGGACGACTCTATTGTCGTCGGACATGTCGGCGGCTGGCCAACCTAGACCCGGGGTCGTGGGGACGACCCTATATTCGTTGGACATGTCAGCGGCTGGCCAACTTTGGCCCGGTGTCGTGGGGACGACTCTATTGTCGTCGGACATGTCGGCGGCTGGCCAACCTAGACCCGGGGTCGTGGGGACGACCCTATAGTCGTCGGACATGTCGGCGGCTGGCCAACCTAGTCCCGAGGTCGTCGGACTTGACGGTGGCGGGCCAATCTAGTCCCGGGGTCGTGGGGACGACCCTACAGTCGTCGGACATTTCGGCGGCTTGCCAACTTTGGGACGGGGTCGTGGGGACGACCCTATAGTCGTCGGACATGACGGTGGCTGACCAACCTAGTCCCGAGGTCGTGGGGGCGACCCTACAGTCGTCGGACATGTCGGCGGCTGGCCAACCTAGTCCCGAGGTCGTCGGACTTGACGGTGGCGGGCCAATCTAGTCCCGGGGTCGTGGGGACGACCCTATTGTCGTCGGACATGGCGGTGGCGGGCCAATCTAGTCCCGTGGTCGTGGGGACAACCCTATAGTCGTCGGACATGTCGGCGGCTGGCCAACTTTGGCCCATGGTCGTGGGGAGGACCCTATAGTCGGCGGACATAACGGTGGCGGGCCCACCTAGTCGGGGGGTCGTGGGGACGACCCTATAGTCGTCGGACAAGTCGGCGACTGGCCTACCTAGTCCCGGGGTCGTGGGGACGACCCTATAGTCGTCGGATAAGTCGGCAGCTTGCCAACTTTGGCCCGGGGTCGTGGGAACGACCCTATAGTCGTCGGACAAGTCGGCGGCGAGCCCACCTAGTCGGGGGGTCGTGGGGACGACCCTATAGTCGTCGGACAAGTCGGCGACTGGTCAACCTAGTCCGGGGGTCGTGGGGACGACCCTATAGTCGTCGGACATGACGGTGGCGGGCCAGTCTAGTCCCGGGTCGTGGGGACGACCCTATAGTCGTCGGACATGTCGGTGGCGGGCCAGTCTAGTCCCGGGTCGTGGGGACGACCCTATAGTCGTCGGACATGTCGGCGGCTGGCCAACTTTGGCCCGTGGTCGTGGGGAGGACCCTATACTCGTCGGACAAGTCGGCGGCGTACCAACCTAGTCCGGGGGTCGTGGGGACGACCCTATAGTCGTCGGACATGACGGTGGCGGGCCAGTCTAGTCCCGGGTCATGGGGACGACCCTATAGTCGTCGGACAAGTCGGCGGCTGGCCAACTTTGGCCCGTGGTCGTGGGGACGACCCTATAGTCGTCGGAAATGACGGTGGCGGGCCAATCTAGTCCCGGGGTCGTGAGGACGACCCTACAGTCGTCGGACAAGTCGGCGGCGAGCCAATCTAGTCCCGCGGTCGTGGGGACGACCCTATAGTCGTCGGACAAGTCAGCGGCTGGCCAACATTGGCCCGTGGTCGTGGGGACGACCATATAGTCGTCGGACATGACGGTGGCGGGCTACTCTAGTCCCGAGTCGTGGGGACGACCCTATAGTCGTCGGACATGTTGGCGGCTGGCCAACTTTGGCCCGGGGTCGTGGGGACGACCCTATAGTCGTCGGATATGTCGGCGGCAGGCCAACTTTGGCCCGTGGTCGTGGGGACGACCCTATAGTCGTCGGAAATGTCGGTGGCTGTCCAACTTTGGCCCGGGGGTCGTGGGGACGACCCTATAGTCGTCGGACATGTCGGCGGCGAGCCAACATTGACCCGGGGTCGTGGGGACGACTCTATAGTCGTCGGACATGTTGGTGGGGGGCCAGTCTAGTCCCGGGTCGTGGGGACGACCCTATAGTCGTCGGACATGTCGGCGGCTGGCCAACTTTGGCCCGTGGTCGTGGGGAGGACCATATACTCGTCGGACAAGTCGGCGGCGTACCAACCAAGTCCGGGGGTCGTGGGGACGACCCTATAGTCGTCGGACATGACGGTGGCGGGCCAGTCTAGTCCCGGGTCATGGGGACGACCCTATAGTCGTCGGACATGACGGTGGCGGGCCAGTCTAGTCCCGGGTCATGGGGACGACCCTATAGTCGTCGGACAAGTCAGCGGCTGGCCTACATTGGCCCGTGGTCGTGGGGACGACCATATAGTCGTCGGACATGACGGTGGCGGGCCAATCTATTCCCGGGGTCGTGGGGACGACCCTATATTCGTCGGACATATCAGCGGCTGGCCAACTTTGGCCCGGGGTCGTGGGGACGACCCTACAGTCGTCGGATATGTCGGCGGCTGGCCAACTTTGGCCCGTGGTCGTGGGGACGACCCTATAGTGGTCGGAAATGACGGTGGCGGGCCAATCTAGTCCCGGGGTCGTGGGGACGACCCTATAGTCGTCGGACAAGTCGGCGGCGGGCCAACCTAGTCCCGGGGTCGTGGGGATGACCCTATAGTCGTCGGACATGACGGTGGCGGGCCAGTCTAGTCCCGGGTCGTGGGGACGACCCTATAGTCGTCGGACATGTCGCCGGCTGGCCAACTTTGGCCCGTGGTCGTGGGGAGGACCCTATACTCGTCGGACAAGTCGGCGGCGTACCAACCAAGTCCGGGGGTCGTGGGGACGACCCTATAGTCGTCGGACATGACGGTGGCGGGCCAGTCTAGTCCCGGGTCATGGGGACGACCCTGTAGTCGTCGGACAAGTCAGCGGCTGGCTTACATTGGCCCGTGGTCGTGGGGACGACCATATAGTCGTCGGACATGACGGTGGCGGGCCAGTCTAGTCCCGGGTCATGGGGACGACTCTATAGTCGTCGGACAAGTCGGCGGCTGGCCAACTTTGGCCCGTGGTCGTGGGGACGACCCTATAGTCGTCGGAAATGTCGGTGGCTGTCCAACTTTGGCCCGGGGGTCGTGGGGACGACCCTATAGTCGTCGGACATGTCGGCGGCGAGCCAACATTGACCCGGGGTCGTGGGGACGACTCTATAGTCGTCGGACATGTCGGTGGCGGGCCAGTCTAGTCCCGGGTCGTGGGGACGACCCTATAGTCGTCGGACATGTCGGCGGCTGGCCAACTTTGGCCCGTGGTCGTGGGGAGGACCCTATACTCGTCGGACAAGTCGGCGGCGTACCAACCAAGTCCGGGGGTCGTGGGGACGACCCAATAGTCGTCGGACATGACGGTGGCGGGCCAGTCTAGTCCCGGGTCATGGGGACGACCCTATAGTCGTCGGACAAGTCGGCGGCTGGCCAACTTTGGCCCGTGGTCGTGGGGACGACCCTATAGTCGTCGGAAATGTCGGTGGCTGTCCAACTTTGGCCCGGGGGTCGTGGGGACGACCCTATAGTCGTCGGACATGTCGGCGGCGAGCCAACATTGACCCGGGGTCGTGGGGACGACTCTATAGTCGTCGGACAAGTCGGCGGCTGGCCAACTTTGGCCCGTGGTCGTGGGGACGACCCTATAGTCGTCGGAAATGTCGGTGGCTGTCCAACTTTGGCCCGGGGGTCGTGGGGACGACCCTATAGTCGTCGGACATGTCGGCGGCGAGCCAACATTGACCCGGGGTCGTGGGGACGACTCTATAGTCGTCGGACATGACGGTGGCGGGCCAGTCTAGTCCCGGGTCATGGGGACGACCCTATAGTCGTTGGACAAGTCGGCGGCTGGCCAACTTTGGCCCGTGGTCGTGGGGACGACCCTATAGTCGTCGGACAAGTCGGGGGCGAGCCCATCTAGTCCGGGGGTCGTGGGGACGACCCTATAGTCGTCGGACAAGTCGGCGGCCGGCCAACCTAGTCCGGGGGTCGTGGGGACGACCCTATAGTCGTCGGACATGACGGTGGCGGGCCAGTCTAGTCCCGGGTCGTGGGGACGGCCCTATAGTCGTCGGACAAGTCGGCGGCTGGCCAACTTTGGCCCATGGTCGTGGGGAGGACCCTATAGTCGGCGGACATAACGGTGGCGGGCCCACCTAGTCGGGGGGTCGTGGGGACGACCCTATAGTCGTCGGACAAGTCGGCGACTGGCCTACCTAGTCCCGGGGTCGTGGGGACGACCCTATAGTCGTCGGATAAGTCGGCAGCTTGCCAACTTTGGCCCGGGGTCGTGGGAACGACCCTATAGTCGTCGGACAAGTCGGCGGCGAGCCCACCTAGTCGGGGGGTCGTGGGGACGACCCTATAGTCGTCGGACATGTTGGTGGCGGGCCAGTCTAGTCCCGGTTCGTGGGGACGACCCTATAGTCGTCGGACATGTCGGCGGCTGGCCAACTTTGGCCCGTGGTCGTGGGGACGACCCTATAGTCGTCGGACAAGTCAGCGGCTGGCCAACATTGGCCCGTGGTCGTGGGGACGACCATATAGTCGTCGGACATGACGGTGGCGGGCCACTCTAGTCCCGGGTCGTGGGGACGACCCTATAGTCGTCGGACATGTCGGCGGCTGGCCAACTTTGGCCCGGGGTCGTGGGGACGACCCTATAGTCGTCGGATATGTCGGCGGCTGGCCAACTTTGGCCCGTGGTCGTGGGGACGACCCTATAGTCGTCGGACAAGTCGGCGGCGGGCCAACCTAGTCCCGGGGTCGTGGGGACGACCCTATAATCGTCGGACAAGCCGGCGGCTGGCCAACTTTGGCCCGTGGTCGTGGGGACGACTCTATTGTCGTCGGACATGACGGCGGCTGGCCAACCTAGACCCGGGGTCGTGGGGACGACCCTATATTCGTTGGACATGTCAGCGGCTGGCCAACTTTGGCCCGGGGTCGTGGGGACGACTCTATTGTCGTCAGACATGTCGGCGGCTGGCCAACCTAGTCCCGAGGTCGTCGGACTTGACGGTGGCGGGCCAATCTAGTCCCGGGGTCGTGGGGACGACCCTACAGTCGTCGGACATTTCGGCGGCTTGCCAACTTTGGGACGGGGTCGTGGGGACGACCCTATAGTCGTCGGACATGACGGTGGCTGGCCAACCTAGTCCCGAGGTCGTGGGGGCGACCCTACAGTCGTCGGACATGTCGGCGGCTGGCCAACCTAGTCCCGAGGTCGTCGGACTTGACGGTGGCGGGCCAATCTAGTCCCGGGGTCGTGGGGACGACCCTATTGTCGTCGGACATGGCGGTGGCGGGCCAATCTAGTCCCGTGGTCGTGGGGACAACCCTATAGTCGTCGGACATGTCGGCGGCTGGCCAACTTTGGCCCGTGGTCGTGGGGACGACCCTATAGTCGTCGGACAAGTCGGCGGCGGGCCAACCTAGTCCCGGGGTCGTGGGGATGACCCTATAGTCGTCGGACATGACGGTGGCGGGCCAGTCTAGTCCCGGGTCGTGGGGACGACCCTATAGTCGTCGGACATGTCGGCGGCTGGCCAACTTTGGCCCGTGATCGTGGGGACGACTCTATAGTCGTCAGACATGACGGTGGCGTGCCAACCTAGTCCCGGGGTCGTGGGGACGACCCTATAGTCGTCGGACATAACGGTGGCGGGCCAATCTAGTCCCGGGGTCGTGGGGACGACCCTATAGTCGTCGGACAAGTCGGCGGCGGGCCTGCCTAGTCCCGGGGTCGTGGCGACGACCCTATAGTCGTCGGATAGGTCGGCAGCTTGCCAACTTTGGCCCGGGGTCGTGGGAACGACCCAATAGTCGTCGGACAAGTCGGCGGCGAGCCCACCTAGTCGGGGGGTCGTGGGGACGACCCTATAGTCGTCGGACAAGTTGGAGGCCGGCCAACCTAGTCCGGGGGTCGTGGGGACGACCCTATAGTCGTCGGACATGACGGTGGCGGGCCAGTCTAGTCCCGGGTCGTGGGGACGACCCTATAGTCTTCGGACATGTCGGTGGCGGGCCAGTCTAGTCCCGGGTCGTGGGGACGACCCTATAGTCGTCGGACATGTCGGCGGCTGGCCAACTTTGGCCCGTGGTCGTGGGGACGACCCTATAGTCGTCGGACACGACGGTGGCGGGCCAGTCTAGTCCCGGGTCATGGGGACGACCCTATAGTCGTCGGACAAGTCGGCGGCTGGCCAACTTTGGCCCGTGGTCGTGGGGACGACCCTATAGTCGTCGGAAATGACGGTGGCGGGCCAATCTAGTCCCGGGGTCGTGGGGACGACCTTACAGTCGTCGGACAAGTCGGCGGCGAGCCAATCTAGTCCCGCGGTCGTGGAGACGACCCTATAGTCGTCGGACAAGTCAGCGGCTGGCCAACATTGACCCGTGGTCGTGGGGACGACCATATAGTCGTCGGACATGACGGTGGCGGGCCACTCTAGTCCGGGTCGTGGGGACGACCCTATAGTCGTCGGACATGTCGGCGGCTGGCCAACTTTGACCCGGGGTCGTGGGGACGACCCTATAGTCGTCGGTTATGTCGGCGGCTGGCCAACTTTGGCCCGTGGTCGTGGGGACGACCCTATAGTCGTCGGAAATGACGGTGGCGGGCCAATCTATTCCCGGGGTCGTGGGGACGACCCTATATTCGTCGGACATATCAGCGGCTGGCCAACTTTGGCCCGGGGTCGTGGGGACGACCCTACAGTCGTCGGATATGTCGGCGGCTGGCCAACTTTGGCCCGTGGTCGTGGGGACGACCCTATAGTGGTCGGAAATGACGGTGGCGGGCCAATCTAGTCCCGGGGTCGTGGGGACGACCCTATAGTCGTCGGACAAGTCGGAGGCGGGCCAACCTAGTCCCGGGGTCGTGGGGATGACCCTATAGTCGTCGGACATGACGGTGGCGGGCCAGTCTAGTCCCGGGTCGTGGGGACGACCCTATAGTCGTCGGACATGTCGCCGGCTGGCCAACTTTGGCCCGTGGTCGTGGGGAGGACCCTATACTCGTCGGACAAGTCGGCGGCGTACCAACCATGTCCGGGGGTCGTGGGGACGACCCTATAGTCGTCGGACATGACGGTGGCGGGCCAGTCTAGTCCCGGGTCATGGGGACGACCCTGTAGTCGTCGGACAAGTCAGCGGCTGGCCTACATTGGCCCGTGGTCGTGGGGACGACCATATAGTCGTCGGACATGACGGTGGCGGGCCAGTCTAGTCCCGGGTCATGGGGACGACCCTATAGTCGTCGGACAAGTCGGCGGCTGGCCAACTTTGGCCCGTGGTCGTGGGGACGACCCTATAGTCGTCGGAAATGTCGGTGGCTGTCCAACTTTGGCCCGGGGGTCGTGGGGACGACCCTATAGTCGTCGGACATGTCGGCGGCGAGCCAACATTGACCCGGGGTCGTGGGGACGACACTATAGTCGTCGGTCAAGTCGGCGGCGGGACAAGCTTGTCCCGGGGTCGTGGGGACGACCCTATAATCATCGGACATGACGGTGGCGGGCCAATCTAGTCCCGGGGTCGTGGGGACGACCATATAATCGTTGGACATGACGGTGGCGGGCCAATCTAGTCCCGGGGTCGTATGGACGACCCTATAGTCGTCGGATAGGTCGGCAGCTTGCCAACTTTGGCCCGGGGTCGTGGGAACGACCCAATAGTCGTCGGACAAGTCGGCGGCGAGCCCACCTAGTCGGGGGGTCGTGGGGACGACCCTATAGTCGTCGGACAAGTCGGCGGCCGGCCAACCTAGTCCGGGGGTCGTGGGGACGACCCTATAGTCGTCGGACATGACGGTGGCGGGCCAGTCAAGTCCCGGGTCGTGGGGACGACCCTATAGTCTTCGGACATGTCGGTGGCGGGCCAGTCTAGTCCCGGGTCGTGGGGACGACCCTATAGTCGTCGGACATGTCGGCGGCTGGCCAACTTTGGCCCGTGGTCGTGGGGACGACCCTATAGTCGTCGGACACGACGGTGGCGGGCCAGTCTAGTCCCGGGTCATGGGGACGACCCTATAGTCGTCCGACAAGTCGGCGGCTGGCCAACTTTGGCCCGTGGTCGTGGGGACGACCCTATAGTCGTCGGAAATGACGGTGGCGGGCCAATCTAGTCCCGGGGTCGTGGGGACGACCTTACAGTCGTCGGACATGACGGTGGCGGGCCAGTCTAGTCCCGGGTCATGGGGACGACCCTATAGTCGTCGGACAAGTCAGCGGCTGGCCTA
Source organism: Andrena praecox (assembly GCA_963932275.1). Taxonomy (NCBI): domain Eukaryota; kingdom Metazoa; phylum Arthropoda; class Insecta; order Hymenoptera; family Andrenidae; genus Andrena; species Andrena praecox. The sequence continues at coordinate 88,237 of CAWVQO010000628.1, read as the reverse complement.
CATTGGCCCGTGGTCGTGGGGACGACCATATAGTCGTCGGACATGACGGTGGCGGGCCAGTCTAGTCCCGGGTCATGAGGACGACCCTATAGTCGTCGGACAAGTCGGCGGCTGCCCAACTTTGGCCCGTGGTCGTGGGGACGACCCTATAGTCGTCGGACATGTCGGCGGCTGGCCAACTTTGGCCCGTGGTCGTGGGGACGACCCTATAGTCGTCGGACAAGTCGGCGGCGGGCCAACCTAGTCCCGGGGTCGTGGGGACGACCCTATAGTCGTCGGACATAACGGTGGCGGGCCAATCTAGTCCCGGGGTCGTGGGGACGACCCTATAGTCTTCGGACATGTCGGTGGCGGGCCAGTCTAGTCCCGGGTCGTGGGGACGACCCTATAGTCTTCGGACATGTCGGTGGCGGGCCAGTCTAGTCCCGGGTCGTGGGGACGACCCTATAGTCGTCGGACAAGTCGGCGGCTGGCCAACTTTGGCCCGTGGTCGTGGGGACGACCCTATAGTCGTCGGACATGTCGGCGGCTGGCCAACTTTGGCCCGTGGTCGTGGGACGACCCTATAGTCGTCGGACATGTCGGCGGCTGGCCAACTTTGGCCCGTGGTCGTGGGGACGACCCTATAGTCGTCGGACATGTCGGCGGCTGGCCAACTTTGGCCCGTGGTCGTGGGGACGACCCTATAGTCGTCGGAAATGACGGTGGCGGGCCAATCTAGTCCCGGGGTCGTGGGGACGACACTATAGTAGTCGGACAAGTCGGCGGCTGGCCAACTTTGGCCCGTGGTCGTGGGGACGACCCTATAGTCGTCGGACATGTCGGCGGCTGGCCAACTTTGGCCCGTGGTCGTGGGGACGACCCTATAGTCGTCGGACAAGTCGGCGGCGGGCCAACCTAGTCCCGGGGTCGTGGGGACGACCCTATAGTCGTCGGACATAACGGTGGCGGGCCAATCTAGTCCCGGGGTCGTGGGGACGACCCTATAGTCGTCGGACAAGTCGGCGGCGGGCCTGCCTAGTCCCGGGGTCGTGGGGACGACCCTATAGTCGTCGGACAAGTCGGCGGCTGGCCAACTTTGGCCCGTGGTCGTGGGGACGACCCTATAGTCGTCGGACATGTCGGCGGCTGGCCAACTTTGGCCCGTGGTCGTGGGACGACCCTATAGTCGTCGGACATGTCGGCGGCTGGCCAACTTTGGCCCGTGGTCGTGGGGACGACCCTATAGTCGTCGGACATGTCGGCGGCTGGCCAACTTTGGCCCGTGGTCGTGGGGACGACCCTATAGTCGTCGGACAAGTCGGCGGCGGGCCAACCTAGTCCCGGGGTCGTGGGGACGACCCTATAGTCGTCGGACATAACGGTGGCGGGCCAGTCTAGTCCCGGGTCATGAGGACGACCCTATAGTCGTCGGACAAGTCGGCGGCTGCCCAACTTTGGCCCGTGGTCGTGGGGACGACCCTATAGTCGTCGGACATGTCGGCGGCTGGCCAACTTTGGCCCGTGGTCGTGGGGACGACCCTATAGTCGTCGGAAATGACGGTGGCGGGCCAATCTAGTCCCGGGGTCGTGGGGACGACACTATAGTAGTCGGACAAGTCGGCGGCTGGCCAACTTTGGCCCGTGGTCGTGGGGACGACCCTATAGTCGTCGGACATGTCGGCGGCTGGCCAACTTTGGCCCGTGGTCGTGGGGACGACCCTATAGTCGTCGGACAAGTCGGCGGCGGGCCAACCTAGTCCCGGGGTCGTGGGGACGACCCTATAGTCGTCGGACATAACGGTGGCGGGCCAATCTAGTCCCGGGGTCGTGGGGACGACCCTATAGTCGTCGGACAAGTCGGCGGCGGGCCTGCCTAGTCCCGGGGTCGTGGGGACGACCCTATAGTCGTCGGATAGGTCGGCAGCTTGCCAACTTTGGCCCGGGGTCGTGGGAACGACCCTATAGTCGTCGGACAAGTCGGCGGCGAGTCCACCTAGACGGGGGGTCGTGGGGACGACCCTATAGTCGTCGGACAAGTCGGCGGCCGGCCAACCTAGTCCGGGGGTCGTGGGGACGACCCTATAGTCGTCGGACATGACGGTGGCGGGCCAGTCTAGTCCCGGGTCGTGGGGACGACCCTATAGTCTTCGGACATGTCGGTGGCGGGCCAGTCTAGTCCCGGGTCGTGGGGACGACCCTATAGTCGTCGGACATGTCGGCGGCTGGCCAACTTTGGCCCGTGGTCGTGGGGACGACCCTATAGTCGTCGGACACGACGGTGGCGGGCCAGTCTAGTCCCGGGTCATGGGGACGACCCTATAGTCGTCGGACAAGTCGGCGGCTGGCCAACTTTGGCCCGTGGTCGTGGGGACGACCCTATAGTCGTCGGAAATGACGGTGGCGGGCCAATCTAGTCCCGGGGTCGTGGGGACGACCTTACAGTCGTCGGACAAGTCGGCGGCGAGCCAATCTAGTCCCGCGGTCGTGGAGACGACCCTATAGTCGTCGGACAAGTCAGCGGCTGGCCAACATTGGCCCGTGGTCGTGGGGACGACCATATAGTCGTCGGACATGACGGTGGCGGGCCACTCTAGTCCCGGGTCGTGGGGACGACCCTATAGTCGTCGGACATGTCGGCGGCTGGCCAACTTTGACCCGGGGTCGTGGGGACGACCCTATAGTCGTCGGATATGTCGGCGGCTGGCCAACTTTGGCCCGTGGTCGTGGGGACGACCCTATAGTCGTCGGAAATGACGGTGGCGGGCCAATCTATTCCCGGGGTCGTGGGGACGACCTTACAGTCGTCGGACATGACGGTGGCGGGCCAGTCTAGTCCCGGGTCATGGGGACGACCCTATAGTCGTCGGACAAGTCAGCGGCTGGCCTACATTGGCCCGTGGTCGTGGGGACGACCATATAGTCGTCGGACATGACGGTGGCGGGCCAGTCTAGTCCCGGGTCATGAGGACGACCCTATAGTCGTCGGACAAGTCAGCGGCTGGCCAACATTGGCCCGTGGTCGTGGGGACGACCCTATAGTCGTCGGACAAGTCGGCGGCCGGCCAACCTAGTCCGGGGGTCGTGGGGACGACCCTATAGTCGTCGGACATGACGGTGGCGGGCCAGTCAAGTCCCGGGTCGTGGGGACGACCCTATAGTCTTCGGACATGTCGGTGGCGGGCCAGTCTAGTCCCGGGTCGTGGGGACGACCCTATAGTCGTCGGACATGTCGGCGGCTGGCCAACTTTGGCCCGTGGTCGTGGGGACGACCCTATAGTCGTCGGACACGACGGTGGCGGGCCAGTCTAGTCCCGGGTCATGGGGACGACCCTATAGTCGTCCGACAAGTCGGCGGCTGGCCAACTTTGGCCCGTGGTCGTGGGGACGACCCTATAGTCGTCGGAAATGACGGTGGCGGGCCAATCTAGTCCCGGGGTCGTGGGGACGACCTTACAGTCGTCGGACATGACGGTGGCGGGCCAGTCTAGTCCCGGGTCATGGGGACGACCCTATAGTCGTCGGACAAGTCAGCGGCTGGCCTACATTGGCCCGTGGTCGTGGGGACGACCATATAGTCGTCGGACATGACGGTGGCGGGCCAGTCTAGTCCCGGGTCATGAGGACGACCCTATAGTCGTCGGACAAGTCGGCGGCTGCCCAACTTTGGCCCGTGGTCGTGGGGACGACCCTATAGTCGTCGGACATGTCGGCGGCTGGCCAACTTTGGCCCGTGGTCGTGGGGACGACCCTATAGTCGTCGGACAAGTCGGCGGCGGGCCAACCTAGTCCCGGGGTCGTGGGGACGACCCTATAGTCGTCGGACATAACGGTGGCGGGCCAATCTAGTCCCGGGGTCGTGGGGACGACCCTATAGTCTTCGGACATGTCGGTGGCGGGCCAGTCTAGTCCCGGGTCGTGGGGACGACCCTATAGTCTTCGGACATGTCGGTGGCGGGCCAGTCTAGTCCCGGGTCGTGGGGACGACCCTATAGTCGTCGGACAAGTCGGCGGCTGGCCAACTTTGGCCCGTGGTCGTGGGGACGACCCTATAGTCGTCGGACATGTCGGCGGCTGGCCAACTTTGGCCCGTGGTCGTGGGACGACCCTATAGTCGTCGGACATGTCGGCGGCTGGCCAACTTTGGCCCGTGGTCGTGGGGACGACCCTATAGTCGTCGGACATGTCGGCGGCTGGCCAACTTTGGCCCGTGGTCGTGGGGACGACCCTATAGTCGTCGGACAAGTCGGCGGCGGGCCAACCTAGTCCCGGGGTCGTGGGGACGACACTATAGTAGTCGGACAAGTCGGCGGCTGGCCAACTTTGGCCCGTGGTCGTGGGGACGACCCTATAGTCGTCGGACATGTCGGCGGCTGGCCAACTTTGGCCCGTGGTCGTGGGGACGACCCTATAGTCGTCGGACAAGTCGGCGGCGGGCCAACCTAGTCCCGGGGTCGTGGGGACGACCCTATAGTCGTCGGACATAACGGTGGCGGGCCAATCTAGTCCCGGGGTCGTGGGGACGACCCTATAGTCGTCGGACAAGTCGGCGGCGGGCCTGCCTAGTCCCGGGGTCGTGGGGACGACCCTATAGTCGTCGGATAGGTCGGCAGCTTGCCAACTTTGGCCCGGGGTCGTGGGAACGACCCTATAGTCGTCGGACAAGTCGGCGGCGAGTCCACCTAGACGGGGGGTCGTGGGGACGACCCTATAGTCGTCGGACAAGTCGGCGGCCGGCCAACCTAGTCCGGGGGTCGTGGGGACGACCCTATAGTCGTCGGACATGACGGTGGCGGGCCAGTCTAGTCCCGGGTCGTGGGGACGACCCTATAGTCTTCGGACATGTCGGTGGCGGGCCAGTCTAGTCCCGGGTCGTGGGGACGACCCTATAGTCGTCGGACATGTCGGCGGCTGGCCAACTTTGGCCCGTGGTCGTGGGGACGACCCTATAGTCGTCGGACACGACGGTGGCGGGCCAGTCTAGTCCCGGGTCATGGGGACGACCCTATAGTCGTCGGACAAGTCGGCGGCTGGCCAACTTTGGCCCGTGGTCGTGGGGACGACCCTATAGTCGTCGGAAATGACGGTGGCGGGCCAATCTAGTCCCGGGGTCGTGGGGACGACCTTACAGTCGTCGGACAAGTCGGCGGCGAGCCAATCTAGTCCCGCGGTCGTGGAGACGACCCTATAGTCGTCGGACAAGTCAGCGGCTGGCCAACATTGGCCCGTGGTCGTGGGGACGACCATATAGTCGTCGGACATGACGGTGGCGGGCCACTCTAGTCCCGGGTCGTGGGGACGACCCTATAGTCGTCGGACATGTCGGCGGCTGGCCAACTTTGACCCGGGGTCGTGGGGACGACCCTATAGTCGTCGGATATGTCGGCGGCTGGCCAACTTTGGCCCGTGGTCGTGGGGACGACCCTATAGTCGTCGGAAATGACGGTGGCGGGCCAATCTATTCCCGGGGTCGTGGGGACGACCCTATATTCGTCGGACATATCAGCGGCTGGCCAACTTTGGCCCGGGGTCGTGGGGACGACCCTACAGTCGTCGGATATGTCGGCGGCTGGCCAACTTTGGCCCGTGGTCGTGGGGACGACCCTATAGTGGTCGGAAATGACGGTGGCGGGCCAATCTAGTCCCGGGGTCGTGGGGACGACCCTATAGTCGTCGGACAAGTCGGCGGCGGGCCAACCTAGTCCCGGGGTCGTGGGGATGACCCTATAGTCGTCGGACATGACGGTGGCGGGCCAGTCTAGTCCCGGGTCGTGGGGACGACCCTATAGTCGTCGGACATGTCGCCGGCTGGCCAACTTTGGCCCGTGGTCGTGGGGAGGACCCCATACTCGTCGGACAAGTCGGCGGCGTACCAACCAAGTCCGGGGGTCGTGGGGACGACCCTATAGTCGTCGGACATGACGGTGGCGGGCCAGTCTAGTCCCGGGTCATGGGGACGACCCTGTAGTCGTCGGACAAGTCAGCGGCTGGCCTACATTGGCCCGTGGTCGTGGGGACGACCATATAGTCGTCGGACATGACGGTGGCGGGCCAGTCTAGTCCCGGGTCATGGGGACGACCCTATAGTCGTCGGACAAGTCGGCGGCTGGCCAACTTTGGCCCGTGGTCGTGGGGACGACCCTATAGTCGTCGGACATGACGGTGGCGGGCCACTCTAGTCCCGGGTCGTGGGGACGACCCTATAGTCGTCGGACATGTCGGCGGCTGGCCAACTTTGACCCGGGGTCGTGGGGACGACCCTATAGTCGTCGGATATGTCGGCGGCTGGCCAACTTTGGCCCGTGGTCGTGCGGACGACCCTATAGTCGTCGGAAATGACGGTGGCGGGCCAATCTATTCCCGGGGTCGTGGGGACGACCCTATATTCGTCGGACATATCAGCGGCTGGCCAACTTTGGCCCGGGGTCGTGGGGACGACCCTACAGTCGTCGGATATGTCGGCGGCTGGCCAACTTTGGCCCGTGGTCGTGGGGACGACCCTATAGTGGTCGGAAATGACGGTGGCGGGCCAATCTAGTCCCGGGGTCGTGGGGACGACCCTATAGTCGTCGGACAAGTCGGCGGCGGGCCAACCTAGTCCCGGGGTCGTGGGGATGACCCTATAGTCGTCGGACATGACGGTGGCGGGCCAGTCTAGTCCCGGGTCGTGGGGACGACCCTATAGTCGTCGAACATGTCGGCGGCTGGCCAACTTTGGCCCGTGGTCGTGGGGACGACCCTATAGTCGTCGGAAATGACGGTGGCGGGCCAATCTAGTCCCGGGGTCGTGGGGACGACCCTATAGTAGTCGGACAAGTCGGCGGCTGGCCAACTTTGGCCCGTGGTCGTGGGGACGACCCTATAGTCGTCGGACATGTCGGCGGCTGGCCAACTTTGGCCCGTGGTCGTGGGGACGACCCTATAGTCGTCGGACAAGTCGGCGGCGGGCCAACCTAGTCCCGGGGTCGTGGGGACGACCCTATAGTCGTCGGACATAACGGTGGCGGGCCAATCTAGTCCCGGGGTCGTGGGGACGACCCTATAGTCGTCGGACAAGTCGGCGGCGGGCCTGCCTAGTCCCGGGGTCGTGGGGACGACCCTATAGTCGTCGGATAGGTCGGCAGCTTGCCAACTTTGGCCCGGGGTCGTGGGAACGACCCTATAGTCGTCGGACAAGTCGGCGGCGAGCCCACCTAGACGGGGGGTCGTGGGGACGACCCTATAGTCGTCGGACAAGTCGGCGGCCGGCCAACCTAGTCCGGGGGTCGTGGGGACGACCCTATAGTCGTCGGACATGACGGTGGCGGGCCAGTCTAGTCCCGGGTCGTGGGGACGACCCTATAGTCTTCGGACATGTCGGTGGCGGGCCAGTCTAGTCCCGGGTCGTGGGGACGACCCTATAGTCGTCGGACATGTCGGCGGCTGGCCAACTTTGGCCCGTGGTCGTGGGGACGACCCTATAGTCGTCGGACACGACGGTGGCGGGCCAGTCTAGTCCCGGGTCATGGGGACGACCCTATAGTCGTCGGACAAGTCGGCGGCTGGCCAACTTTGGCCCGTGGTCGTGGGGACGACCCTATAGTCGTCGGAAATGACGGTGGCGGGCCAATCTAGTCCCGGGGTCGTGGGGACGACCTTACAGTCGTCGGACAAGTCGGCGGCGAGCCAATCTAGTCCCGCGGTCGTGGAGACGACCCTATAGTCGTCGGACAAGTCAGCGGCTGGCCAACATTGGCCCGTGGTCGTGGGGACGACCATATAGTCGTCGGACATGACGGTGGCGGGCCACTCTAGTCCCGGGTCGTGGGGACGACCCTATAGTCGTCGGACATGTCGGCGGCTGGCCAACTTTGACCCGGGGTCGTGGGGACGACCCTATAATCGTCGGATATGTCGGCGGCTGGCCAACTTTGGCCCGTGGTCGTGGGGACGACCCTATAGTCGTCGGAAATGACGGTGGCGGGCCAATCTATTCCCGGGGTCGTGGGGACGACCCTATATTCGTCGGACATATCAGCGGCTGGCCAACTTTGGCCCGGGGTCGTGGGGACGACCCTACAGTCGTCGGATATGTCGGCGGCTGGCCAACTTTGGCCCGTGGTCGTGGGGACGACCCTATAGTGGTCGGAAATGACGGTGGCGGGCCAATCTAGTCCCGGGGTCGTGGGGACGACCCTATAGTCGTCGGACAAGTCGGCGGCGGGCCAACCTAGTCCCGGGGTCGTGGGGATGACCCTATAGTCGTCGGACATGACGGTGGCGGGCCAGTCTAGTCCCGGGTCGTGGGGACGACCCTATAGTCGTCGGACATGTCGGCGGCTGGCCAACTTTGGCCCGTGGTCGTGGGGACGACCCTATAGTCGTCGGACAAGTCGGCGGCGGGCCAACCTAGTCCCGGGGTCGTGGGGACGACCCTATAGTCGTCGGACATAACGGTGGCGGGCCAATCTAGTCCCGGGGTCGTGGGGACGACCCTATAGTCGTCGGACAAGTCGGCGGCGGGCCTGCCTAGTCCCGGGGTCGTGGGGACGACCCTATAGTCGTCGGATAGGTCGGCAGCTTGCCAACTTTGGCCCGGGGTCGTGGGAACGACCCTATAGTCGTCGGACAAGTCGGCGGCGAGCCCACCTAGACGGGGGGTCGTGGGGACGACCCTATAGTCGTCGGACAAGCCGGCGGCTGGCCAACTTTGGCCCGTGGTCGTGGGGACGACCATATAGTCGTCGGACATGACGGTGGCGGGCCAATCTAGTCCCGGGGTCGTGGGGACGAACCTATAGTCGTCGGACAAGTCGGCGGCGGGCCAACCTAGTCCCGGGGTCGTGGGAACGACCCTATAGTCGTCGGACATAACGGTGGCGGGCCAATCTAGTCCCGGGGTCGTGGGGACGACCCTATAGTCGTCGGACAAGTCGGCGGCTGGCCAACTTTGGCCCGTGGTCGTGGGGACGACCCTATAGTCGTCGGACATGTCGGCGGCTGGCCAACTTTGGCCCGTGGTCGTGGGACGACCCTGTAGTCGTCGGACAAGTCGCCGGCTGGCCAACTTTGGCCCGTGGTCGTGGGGAGGACCCCATACTCGTCGGACAAGTCGGCGGCGTACCAACCAAGTCCGGGGGTCGTGGGGACGACCCTATAGTCGTCGGACATGACGGTGGCGGGCCAGTCTAGTCCCGGGTCATGGGGACGACCCTGTAGTCGTCGGACAAGTCAGCGGCTGGCCTACATTGGCCCGTGGTCGTGGGGACGACCATATAGTCGTCGGACATGACGGTGGCGGGCCAGTCTAGTCCCGGGTCATGGGGACGACCCTATAGTCGTCGGACAAGTCGGCGGCTGGCCAACTTTGGCCCGTGGTCGTGGGGACGACCCTATAGTCGTCGGACATGACGGTGGCGGGCCACTCTAGTCCCGGGTCGTGGGGACGACCCTATAGTCGTCGGACATGTCGGCGGCTGGCCAACTTTGACCCGGGGTCGTGGGGACGACCCTATAGTCGTCGGATATGTCGGCGGCTGGCCAACTTTGGCCCGTGGTCGTGCGGACGACCCTATAGTCGTCGGAAATGACGGTGGCGGGCCAATCTATTCCCGGGGTCGTGGGGACGACCCTATATTCGTCGGACATATCAGCGGCTGGCCAACTTTGGCCCGGGGTCGTGGGGACGACCCTACAGTCGTCGGATATGTCGGCGGCTGGCCAACTTTGGCCCGTGGTCGTGGGGACGACCCTATAGTGGTCGGAAATGACGGTGGCGGGCCAATCTAGTCCCGGGGTCGTGGGGACGACCCTATAGTCGTCGGACAAGTCGGCGGCGGGCCAACCTAGTCCCGGGGTCGTGGGGATGACCCTATAGTCGTCGGACATGACGGTGGCGGGCCAGTCTAGTCCCGGGTCGTGGGGACGACCCTATAGTCGTCGGACATGTCGGCGGCTGGCCAACTTTGGCCCGTGGTCGTGGGGACGACCCTATAGTCGTCGGAAATGACGGTGGCGGGCCAATCTAGTCCCGGGGTCGTGGGGACGACCCTATAGTAGTCGGACAAGTCGGCGGCTGGCCAACTTTGGCCCGTGGTCGTGGGGACGACCCTATAGTCGTCGGACATGTCGGCGGCTGGCCAACTTTGGCCCGTGGTCGTGGGGACGACCCTATAGTCGTCGGACAAGTCGGCGGCGGGCCAACCTAGTCCCGGGGTCGTGGGGACGACCCTATAGTCGTCGGACATAACGGTGGCGGGCCAATCTAGTCCCGGGGTCGTGGGGACGACCCTATAGTCGTCGGACAAGTCGGCGGCGGGCCTGCCTAGTCCCGGGGTCGTGGGGACGACCCTATAGTCGTCGGATAGGTCGGCAGCTTGCCAACTTTGGCCCGGGGTCGTGGGAACGACCCTATAGTCGTCGGACAAGTCGGCGGCGAGCCCACCTAGACGGGGGGTCGTGGGGACGACCCTATAGTCGTCGGACAAGTCGGCGGCCGGCCAACCTAGTCCGGGGGTCGTGGGGACGACCCTATAGTCGTCGGACATGACGGTGGCGGGCCAGTCTAGTCCCGGGTCGTGGGGACGACCCTATAGTCTTCGGACATGTCGGTGGCGGGCCAGTCTAGTCCCGGGTCGTGGGGACGACCCTATAGTCGTCGGACATGTCGGCGGCTGGCCAACTTTGGCCCGTGGTCGTGGGGACGACCCTATAGTCGTCGGACACGACGGTGGCGGGCCAGTCTAGTCCCGGGTCATGGGGACGACCCTATAGTCGTCGGACAAGTCGGCGGCTGGCCAACTTTGGCCCGTGGTCGTGGGGACGACCCTATAGTCGTCGGAAATGACGGTGGCGGGCCAATCTAGTCCCGGGGTCGTGGGGACGACCTTACAGTCGTCGGACAAGTCGGCGGCGAGCCAATCTAGTCCCGCGGTCGTGGAGACGACCCTATAGTCGTCGGACAAGTCAGCGGCTGGCCAACATTGGCCCGTGGTCGTGGGGACGACCATATAGTCGTCGGACATGACGGTGGCGGGCCACTCTAGTCCCGGGTCGTGGGGACGACCCTATAGTCGTCGGACATGTCGGCGGCTGGCCAACTTTGACCCGGGGTCGTGGGGACGACCCTATAATCGTCGGATATGTCGGCGGCTGGCCAACTTTGGCCCGTGGTCGTGGGGACGACCCTATAGTCGTCGGAAATGACGGTGGCGGGCCAATCTATTCCCGGGGTCGTGGGGACGACCCTATATTCGTCGGACATATCAGCGGCTGGCCAACTTTGGCCCGGGGTCGTGGGGACGACCCTACAGTCGTCGGATATGTCGGCGGCTGGCCAACTTTGGCCCGTGGTCGTGGGGACGACCCTATAGTGGTCGGAAATGACGGTGGCGGGCCAATCTAGTCCCGGGGTCGTGGGGACGACCCTATAGTCGTCGGACAAGTCGGCGGCGGGCCAACCTAGTCCCGGGGTCGTGGGGATGACCCTATAGTCGTCGGACATGACGGTGGCGGGCCAGTCTAGTCCCGGGTCGTGGGGACGACCCTATAGTCGTCGGACATGTCGGCGGCTGGCCAACTTTGGCCCGTGGTCGTGGGGACGACCCTATAGTCGTCGGAAATGTCGGTGGCTGTCCAACTTTGGCCCGGGGGTCGTGGGGACGACCCTATAGTCGTCGGACATGTCGGCGGCGAGCCAACATTGACCCGGGGTCGTGGGGGCGACTCTATAGTCGTCGGTCAAGTCGGCGGCGGGACAAGCTTGTCCCGGGGTCGTGGGGACGACCCTATAATCATCGGACATGACGGTGGCGGGCCAATCTAGTCCCGGGGTCGTGGGGACGACCATATAATCGTTGGACATGACGGTGGCGGGCCAATCTAGTCCCGGGGTCGTATGGACGACCCTATAGTCGTCGGATAGGTCGGCAGCTTGCCAACTTTGGCCCGGGGTCGTGGGAACGACCCAATAGTCGTCGGACAAGTCGGCGGCGAGCCCACCTAGTCGGGGGGTCGTGGGGACGACCCTATAGTCGTCGGACAAGTCGGCGGATGGCCTACATTGGCCCGTGGTCGTGGGGACGACCATATAGTCGTCGGACATGACGGTGGCGGGCCAGTCTAGTCCCGGGGTCGTGGGGACGACCATATAATCGTTGGACATGACGGTGGCGGGCCAATCTAGTCCCGGGGTCGTAGGGACGACCCTATAGTCGTCGGACATGGCGATTGGCCAACATTGGCCCGGGGTAGTCGGGACGACCCGATAGTCGTCGGACATGTCGGCGGCTGGCCAAACTAGTCCCGGGGTCGTGGGGACGACCCTATAGACGTCGGACATGTCGGCGGCTGGCCAACTTTGGCCCGTGGTCGTGGGGACGATCCAATAGTCGTCGGACATGTCGGCGGCTGGCCAACTTTGGCCCGTGGTCGTGGGGACGACCCTATAGTCGTTGGACATGTCAGCGGCTGGCCAACTTTGGCCCGGTGTCGTGGGGACGACTCTATTGTCGTCGGACATGTCGGTGGCGGGCCAGTCTAGTCCCGGGTCATGGGGACGACCCTGTAGTCGTCGGACAAGTCAGCGGCTGGCCTACATTGGCCCGTGGTCGTGGGGACGACCATATAGTCGTCGGACATGACGGTGGCGGGCCAGTCTAGTCCCGGGTCATGGGGACGACCCTATAGTCGTCGGACAAGTCGGCGGCTGGCCAACTTTGGCCCGTGGTCGTGGGGACGACCCTATAGTCGTCGGAAATGTCGGTGGCTGTCCAACTTTGGCCCGGGGGTCGTGGGGACGACCCTATAGTCTTCGGACATGTCGGCGGCGAGCCAACATTGACCCGGGGTCGTGGGGACGACTCTATAGTCGTCGGTCAAGTCGGCGGCGGGACAAGCTTGTCCCGGGGTCGTGGGGACGACCCTATAATCATCGGACATGACGGTGGCGGGCCAATCTAGTCCCGGGGTCGTGGGGACGACCATATAATCGTTGGACATGACGGTGGCGGGCCAATCTAGTCCCGGGGTCGTATGGACGACCCTATAGTCGTCGGATAGGTCGGCAGCTTGCCAACTTTGGCCCGGGGTCGTGGGAACGACCCAATAGTCGTCGGACAAGTCGGCGGCGAGCCCACCTAGTCGGGGGGGTCGTGGGGACGACCCTATAGTCGTCGGACAAGTCGGCGGCCGGCCAACCTAGTCCGGGGGTCGTGGGGACGACCCTATAGTCGTCGGACATGACGGTGGCGGGCCAGTCAAGTCCCGGGTCGTGGGGACGACCCTATAGTCTTCGGACATGTCGGTGGCGGGCCAGTCTAGTCCCGGGTCGTGGGGACGACCCTATAGTCGTCGGATAGGTCGGCAGCTTGCCAACTTTGGCCCGGGGTCGTGGGAACGACCCAATAGTCGTCGGACAAGTCGGCGGCGAGCCCACCTAGTCGGGGGGTCGTGGGGACGACCCTATAGTCGTCGGACAAGTCGGCGGCCGGCCAACCTAGTCCGGGGGTCGTGGGGACGACCCTATAGTCGTCGGACATGACGGTGGCGGGCCAATCTAGTCCCGGGGTCGTGGGGACGACCTTACAGTCGTCGGACATGACGGTGGCGGGCCAGTCTAGTCCCGGGTCATGGGGACGACCCTATAGTCGTCGGACAAGTCAGCGGCTGGCCTACATTGGCCCGTGGTCGTGGGGACGACCATATAGTCGTCGGACATGACGGTGGCGGGCCAGTCTAGTCCCGGGTCATGGGGACGACCCTATAGTCGTCGGACAAGTCGGCGGCTGGCCAACTTTGGCCCGTGGTCGTGGGGACGACCCTATAGTCGTCGGAAATGTCGGTGGCTGTCCAACTTTGGCCCGGGGGTCGTGGGGAAGACCCTATAGTCGTCGGACATGTCGGCGGCGAGCCAACATTGACCCGGGGTCGTGGGGACGACTCTATAGTCGTCGGACATGTCGGTGGCGGGCCCGTCTAGTCCCGGGTCGTGGGGACGACCCTATAGTCGTCGGACATGTCGGCGGCTGGCCAACTTTGGCCCGTGGTCGTGGGGAGGACCCTATACTCGTCGGACAAGTCGGCGGCTGGCCAACTTTGGACCGGTGTCGTGGGGACGACTCTATTGTCGTCGGACATGTCGGCGGCTGGCCAACCTAGACCCGCGGTCGTGGGGACGACCCTATATTCGTTGGACATGTCAGCGGCTGGCCAACTTTGGCCCGGTGTCGTGGGGACGACTCTATTGTCGTCGGACATGTCGGTGGCGGGCCCGTCTAGTCCCGGGTCGTGGGGACGACCCTATAGTCGTCGGACATGTCGGCGGCTGGCCAACTTTGGCCCGTGGTCGTGGGGAGGACCCTATACTCGTCGGACAAGTCGGCGGCGTACCAACCAAGTCCGGGGGACGTGGGGACGACCCTATAGTCGTCGGACATGACGGTGGCGGGACAGTCTAGTCCCGGGTCATGGGGACGACCCTATAGTCGTCGGACAAGTCAGCGGATGGCCTACATTGGCCCGTGGTCGTGGGGACGACCATATAGTCGTCGGACATGACGGTGGCGGGCCAGTCTAGTCCCGGGGTCGTGGGGACGACCATATAATCGTTGGACATGACGGTGGCGGGCCAATCTAGTCCCGGGGTCGTAGGGACGACCCTATAGTCGTCGGACATGGCGATTGGCCAACATTGGCCCGGGGTCGTCGGGACGACCCGATAGTCGTCGGACATGTCGGCGGCTGGCCAAACTAGTCCCGGGGTCGTGGGGACGACCCTATAGACGTCGGACATGTCGGCGGCTGGCCAACTTTGGCCCGTGGTCGTGGGGACGATCCAATAGTCGTCGGACATGTCGGCGGCTGGCCAACTTTGGCCCGTGGTCGTGGGGACGACCCTATAGTCGTTGGACATGTCAGCGGCTGGCCAACTTTGGACCGGTGTCGTGGGGACGACTCTATTGTCGTCGGACATGTCGGCGGCTGGCCAACCTAGACCCGCGGTCGTGGGGACGACCCTATATTCGTTGGACATGTCAGCGGCTGGCCAACTTTGGCCCGGTGTCGTGGGGACGACTCTATTGTCGTCGGACATGTCGGCGGCTGGCCAACCTAGACCCGGGGTCGTGGGGACGACCCTATAGTCGTCGGACATGTCGGCGGCTGGCCAACCTAGTCCCGAGGTCGTCGGACTTGACGGTGGCGGGCCAATCTAGTCCCGGGGTCGTGGGGACGACCCTATAGTCGTCGGTCAAGTCGGCGGCGGGACAAGCTTGTCCCGGGGTCGTGGGGACGACCCTATAATCATCGGACATGACGGTGGCGGGCCAATCTAGTCCCGGGGTCGTGGGGACGACCATATAATCGTTGGACATGACGGTGGCGGGCCAATCTAGTCCCGGGGTCGTAGGGACGACCCTATAGTCGTCGGATAGGTCGGCAGCTTGCCAACTTTGGCCCGGGGTCGTGGGAACGACCCAATAGTCGTCGGACAAGTCGGCGGCGAGCCCACCTAGTCGGGGGGTCGTGGGGACGACCCTATAGTCGTCGGACAAGTCGGCGGCCGGCCAACCTAGTCCGGGGGTCGTGGGGACGACCCTATAGTCGTCGGACATGACGGTGGCGGGCCAGTCTAGTCCCGGGTCGTGGGGACGACCCTATAGTCTTCGGACATGTCGGTGGCGGGCCAGTCTAGTCCCGGGTCGTGGGGACGACCCTATAGTCGTCGGACATGTCGGCGGCTGGCCAACTTTGGCCCGTGGTCGTGGGGACGACCCTATAGTCGTCGGACACGACGGTGGCGGGCCAGTCTAGTCCCGGGTCATGGGGACGACCCTATAGTCGTCGGACAAGTCGGCGGCTGGCCAACTTTGGCCCGTGGTCGTGGGGACGACCCTATAGTTGTCGGAAATGACGGTGGCGGGCCAATCTAGTCCCGGGGTCGTGGGGACGACCTTACAGTCGTCGGACATGACGGTGGCGGGCCAGTCTAGTCCCGGGTCATGGGGACGACCCTATAGTCGTCGGACATGTCGGCGGCTGGCCAACTTTGGCCCGTGGTCGTGGGGAGGACCCTATACTCGTCGGACAAGTCGGCGGCGTACCAACCAAGTCCGGGGGTCGTGGGGACGACCCTATAGTCGTCGGACATGACGGTGGCGGAACAGTCTAGTCCCGGGTCATGGGGACGACCCTATAGTCGTCGGACAAGTCAGCGGATGGCCTACATTGGCCCGTGGTCGTGGGGACGACCATATAGTCGTCGGACATGACGGTGGCGGGCCAGTCTAGTCCCGGGGTCGTGGGGACGACCATATAATCGTTGGACATGACGGTGGCGGGCCAATCTAGTCCCGGGGTCGTAGGGACGACCCTATAGTCGTCGGACATGGCGATTGGCCAACATTGGCCCGGGGTCGTCGGGACGACCCGATAGTCGTCGGACATGTCGGCGGCTGGCCAAACTAGTCCCGGGGTCGTGGGGACGATCCAATAGTCGTCGGACATGTCGGCGGCTGGCCAACTTTGGCCCGTGGTCGTGGGGACGACCCTATAGTCGTTGGACATGTCAGCGTCTGGCCAACTTTGGCCCGGTGTCGTGGGGACGACTCTATTGTCGTCGGACATGTCGGCGGCTGGCCAACCTAGACCCGGGGTCGTGGGGACGACCCTATATTCGTTGGACATGTCAGCGGCTGGCCAACTTTGGCCCGTGGTCGTGGGGACGACCATATAGTCGTCGGACATGACGGTGGCGGGCCAATCTAGTCCCGGGGTCGTGGGGACGACCCTATAGTCGTCGGACAAGTCGGCGGCGGGCCAACCTAGTCCCGGGGTCGTGGGGATGACCCTATAGTCGTCGGACATGACGGTGGCGGGCCAGTCTAGTCCCGGGTCGTGGGGACGACCCTATAGTCGTCGGACATGTCGGCGGCTGGCCAACTTTGGCCCCTGGTCGTGGGGACGACCCTATAGTCGTCAGACATGACGGTGGCGAGCCAACCTAGTCCCGGGGTCGTGGGGACGACCCTATAGTCGTCGGACATAACGGTGGCGGGCCAATCTAGTCCCGGGGTCGTGGGGACGACCCTATAGTCGTCGGACAAGTCGGCGGCTGGCCAACTTTGGCCCGTGGTCGTGGGGACGACCCTATAGTCGTCGGACATGTCGGCGGCTGGCCAACTTTGGCCCGTGGTCGTGCGGACGACCCTATAGTCGTCGGACAAGTCGGCGGCGGGCCAACCTAGTCCCGGGGTCGTGGGGACGACCCTATAATTGTCGGACAAGCCGGCGGCTGGCCAACTTTGGCCCGTGGTCGTGGGGACGACCATATAGTCGTCGGACATGACGGTGGCGGGCCAATCTAGTCCCGGGGTCGTGGGGACGACCCTATAGTCGTCGGACAAGTCGGCGGCGGGCCAACCTAGTCCCGGGGTCGTGGGGACGACCCTATAGTCGTCGGACATAACGGTGGCGGGCCAATCTAGTCCCGGGGTCGTGGGGACGACCCTATAGTCGTCGGACAAGTCGGCGGCTGGCCAACTTTGGCCCGTGGTCGTGGGGACGACCCTATAGTCGTCGGACAAGTCGGCGGCGGGCCAACCTAGTCCCGGGGTCGTGGGGACGACCCTATAGTCGTCGGACATAACGGTGGCGGGCCAATCTAGTCCCGGGGTCGTGGGGACGACCCTATAGTCGTCGGACAAGTCGGCGGCGGGCCAACCTAGTCCCGGGGTGGTGGGGATGACCCTATATTCGTCGGACATGACGGTGGCGGGCCAGTCTAGTCCCGGGTCGTGGGGACGACCCTATAGTCGTCGGACATGTCGGCGGCTGCCCAACTTTGGCCCGTGGTCGTGGGGACGACCCTATAGTCGTCGGACATGTCGGCGGCTGGCCAACTTTGGCCCGTGGTCGTGGGGACGACCCTATAGTCGTCGGAAATGACGGTGGCGGGCCAATCTAGTCCCGGGGTCGTGGGGACGACACTATAGTAGTCGGACAAGTCGGCGGCTGGCCAACTTTGGCCCGTGGTCGTGGGGACGACCCTATAGTCGTCGGACATGTCGGCGGCTGGCCAACTTTGGCCCGTGGTCGTGGGGACGACCCTATAGTCGTCGGACAAGTCGGCGGCGGGCCAACCTAGTCCCGGGGTCGTGGGGACGACCCTATAGTCGTCGGACATAACGGTGGCGGGCCAATCTAGTCCCGGGGTCGTGGGGACGACCCTATAGTCGTCGGACAAGTCGGCGGCGGGCCTGCCTAGTCCCGGGGTCGTGGGGACGACCCTATAGTCGTCGGACAAGTCGGCGGCTGGCCAACTTTGGCCCGTGGTCGTGGGGACGACCCTATAGTCGTCGGACATGTCGGCGGCTGGCCAACTTTGGCCCGTGGTCGTGGGACGACCCTATAGTCGTCGGACATGTCGGCGGCTGGCCAACTTTGGCCCGTGGTCGTGGGGACGACCCTATAGTCGTCGGACATGTCGGCGGCTGGCCAACTTTGGCCCGTGGTCGTGGGGACGACCCTATAGTCGTCGGACAAGTCGGCGGCGGGCCAACCTAGTCCCGGGGTCGTGGGGACGACCCTATAGTCGTCGGACATAACGGTGGCGGGCCAGTCTAGTCCCGGGTCATGAGGACGACCCTATAGTCGTCGGACAAGTCGGCGGCTGCCCAACTTTGGCCCGTGGTCGTGGGGACGACCCTATAGTCGTCGGACATGTCGGCGGCTGGCCAACTTTGGCCCGTGGTCGTGGGGACGACCCTATAGTCGTCGGAAATGACGGTGGCGGGCCAATCTAGTCCCGGGGTCGTGGGGACGACACTATAGTAGTCGGACAAGTCGGCGGCTGGCCAACTTTGGCCCGTGGTCGTGGGGACGACCCTATAGTCGTCGGACATGTCGGCGGCTGGCCAACTTTGGCCCGTGGTCGTGGGGACGACCCTATAGTCGTCGGACAAGTCGGCGGCGGGCCAACCTAGTCCCGGGGTCGTGGGGACGACCCTATAGTCGTCGGACATAACGGTGGCGGGCCAATCTAGTCCCGGGGTCGTGGGGACGACCCTATAGTCGTCGGACAAGTCGGCGGCGGGCCTGCCTAGTCCCGGGGTCGTGGGGACGACCCTATAGTCGTCGGATAGGTCGGCAGCTTGCCAACTTTGGCCCGGGGTCGTGGGAACGACCCTATAGTCGTCGGACAAGTCGGCGGCGAGGCCACCTAGACGGGGGGTCGTGGGGACGACCCTATAGTCGTCGGACAAGTCGGCGGCCGGCCAACCTAGTCCGGGGGTCGTGGGGACGACCCTATAGTCGTCGGACATGACGGTGGCGGGCCAGTCTAGTCCCGGGTCGTGGGGACGACCCTATAGTCTTCGGACATGTCGGTGGCGGGCCAGTCTAGTCCCGGGTCGTGGGGACGACCCTATAGTCGTCGGACATGTCGGCGGCTGGCCAACTTTGGCCCGTGGTCGTGGGGACGACCCTATAGTCGTCGGACACGACGGTGGCGGGCCAGTCTAGTCCCGGGTCATGGGGACGACCCTATAGTCGTCGGACAAGTCGGCGGCTGGCCAACTTTGGCCCGTGGTCGTGGGGACGACCCTATAGTCGTCGGAAATGACGGTGGCGGGCCAATCTAGTCCCGGGGTCGTGGGGACGACCTTACAGTCGTCGGACAAGTCGGCGGCGAGCCAATCTAGTCCCGCGGTCGTGGAGACGACCCTATAGTCGTCGGACAAGTCAGCGGCTGGCCAACATTGGCCCGTGGTCGTGGGGACGACCATATAGTCGTCGGACATGACGGTGGCGGGCCACTCTAGTCCCGGGTCGTGGGGACGACCCTATAGTCGTCGGACATGTCGGCGGCTGGCCAACTTTGACCCGGGGTCGTGGGGACGACCCTATAGTCGTCGGATATGTCGGCGGCTGGCCAACTTTGGCCCGTGGTCGTGGGGACGACCCTATAGTCGTCGGAAATGACGGTGGCGGGCCAATCTATTCCCGGGGTCGTGGGGACGACCCTATATTCGTCGGACATATCAGCGGCTGGCCAACTTTGGCCCGGGGTCGTGGGGACGACCCTACAGTCGTCGGATATGTCGGCGGCTGGCCAACTTTGGCCCGTGGTCGTGGGGACGACCCTATAGTGGTCGGAAATGACGGTGGCGGGCCAATCTAGTCCCGGGGTCGTGGGGACGACCCTATAGTCGTCGGACAAGTCGGCGGCGGGCCAACCTAGTCCCGGGGTCGTGGGGATGACCCTATAGTCGTCGGACATGACGGTGGCGGGCCAGTCTAGTCCCGGGTCGTGGGGACGACCCTATAGTCGTCGGACATGTCGCCGGCTGGCCAACTTTGGCCCGTGGTCGTGGGGAGGACCCCATACTCGTCGGACAAGTCGGCGGCGTACCAACCAAGTCCGGGGGTCGTGGGGACGACCCTATAGTCGTCGGACATGACGGTGGCGGGCCAGTCTAGTCCCGGGTCATGGGGACGACCCTGTAGTCGTCGGACAAGTCAGCGGCTGGCCTACATTGGCCCGTGGTCGTGGGGACGACCATATAGTCGTCGGACATGACGGTGGCGGGCCAGTCTAGTCCCGGGTCATGGGGACGACCCTATAGTCGTCGGACAAGTCGGCGGCTGGCCAACTTTGGCCCGTGGTCGTGGGGACGACCCTATAGTCGTCGGACATGACGGTGGCGGGCCACTCTAGTCCCGGGTCGTGGGGACGACCCTATAGTCGTCGGACATGTCGGCGGCTGGCCAACTTTGACCCGGGGTCGTGGGGACGACCCTATAGTCGTCGGATATGTCGGCGGCTGGCCAACTTTGGCCCGTGGTCGTGCGGACGACCCTATAGTCGTCGGAAATGACGGTGGCGGGCCAATCTATTCCCGGGGTCGTGGGGACGACCCTATATTCGTCGGACATATCAGCGGCTGGCCAACTTTGGCCCGGGGTCGTGGGGACGACCCTACAGTCGTCGGATATGTCGGCGGCTGGCCAACTTTGGCCCGTGGTCGTGGGGACGACCCTATAGTGGTCGGAAATGACGGTGGCGGGCCAATCTAGTCCCGGGGTCGTGGGGACGACCCTATAGTCGTCGGACAAGTCGGCGGCGGGCCAACCTAGTCCCGGGGTCGTGGGGATGACCCTATAGTCGTCGGACATGACGGTGGCGGGCCAGTCTAGTCCCGGGTCGTGGGGACGACCCTATAGTCGTCGGACATGTCGGCGGCTGGCCAACTTTGGCCCGTGGTCGTGGGGACGACCCTATAGTCGTCGGAAATGACGGTGGCGGGCCAATCTAGTCCCGGGGTCGTGGGGACGACCCTATAGTAGTCGGACAAGTCGGCGGCTGGCCAACTTTGGCCCGTGGTCGTGGGGACGACCCTATAGTCGTCGGACATGTCGGCGGCTGGCCAACTTTGGCCCGTGGTCGTGGGGACGACCCTATAGTCGTCGGACAAGTCGGCGGCGGGCCAACCTAGTCCCGGGGTCGTGGGGACGACCCTATAGTCGTCGGACATAACGGTGGCGGGCCAATCTAGTCCCGGGGTCGTGGGGACGACCCTATAGTCGTCGGACAAGTCGGCGGCGGGCCTGCCTAGTCCCGGGGTCGTGGGGACGACCCTATAGTCGTCGGATAGGTCGGCAGCTTGCCAACTTTGGCCCGGGGTCGTGGGAACGACCCTATAGTCGTCGGACAAGTCGGCGGCGAGCCCACCTAGACGGGGGGTCGTGGGGACGACCCTATAGTCGTCGGACAAGTCGGCGGCCGGCCAACCTAGTCCGGGGGTCGTGGGGACGACCCTATAGTCGTCGGACATGACGGTGGCGGGCCAGTCTAGTCCCGGGTCGTGGGGACGACCCTATAGTCTTCGGACATGTCGGTGGCGGGCCAGTCTAGTCCCGGGTCGTGGGGACGACCCTATAGTCGTCGGACATGTCGGCGGCTGGCCAACTTTGGCCCGTGGTCGTGGGGACGACCCTATAGTCGTCGGACACGACGGTGGCGGGCCAGTCTAGTCCCGGGTCATGGGGACGACCCTATAGTCGTCGGACAAGTCGGCGGCTGGCCAACTTTGGCCCGTGGTCGTGGGGACGACCCTATAGTCGTCGGAAATGACGGTGGCGGGCCAATCTAGTCCCGGGGTCGTGGGGACGACCTTACAGTCGTCGGACAAGTCGGCGGCGAGCCAATCTAGTCCCGCGGTCGTGGAGACGACCCTATAGTCGTCGGACAAGTCAGCGGCTGGCCAACATTGGCCCGTGGTCGTGGGGACGACCATATAGTCGTCGGACATGACGGTGGCGGGCCACTCTAGTCCCGGGTCGTGGGGACGACCCTATAGTCGTCGGACATGTCGGCGGCTGGCCAACTTTGACCCGGGGTCGTGGGGACGACCCTATAATCGTCGGATATGTCGGCGGCTGGCCAACTTTGGCCCGTGGTCGTGGGGACGACCCTATAGTCGTCGGAAATGACGGTGGCGGGCCAATCTATTCCCGGGGTCGTGGGGACGACCCTATATTCGTCGGACATATCAGCGGCTGGCCAACTTTGGCCCGGGGTCGTGGGGACGACCCTACAGTCGTCGGATATGTCGGCGGCTGGCCAACTTTGGCCCGTGGTCGTGGGGACGACCCTATAGTGGTCGGAAATGACGGTGGCGGGCCAATCTAGTCCCGGGGTCGTGGGGACGACCCTATAGTCGTCGGACAAGTCGGCGGCGGGCCAACCTAGTCCCGGGGTCGTGGGGACGACCCTATAGTCGTCGGAAATGACGGTGGCGGGCCAATCTAGTCCCGGGGTCGTGGGGACGACCTTACAGTCGTCGGACAAGTCGGCGGCGAGCCAATCTAGTCCCGCGGTCGTGGAGACGACCCTATAGTCGTCGGACAAGTCAGCGGCTGGCCAACATTGGCCCGTGGTCGTGGGGACGACCATATAGTCGTCGGACATGACGGTGGCGGGCCACTCTAGTCCCGGGTCGTGGGGACGACCCTATAGTCGTCGGACATGTCGGCGGCTGGCCAACTTTGACCCGGGGTCGTGGGGACGACCCTATAATCGTCGGATATGTCGGCGGCTGGCCAACTTTGGCCCGTGGTCGTGGGGACGACCCTATAGTCGTCGGAAATGACGGTGGCGGGCCAATCTATTCCCGGGGTCGTGGGGACGACCCTATATTCGTCGGACATATCAGCGGCTGGCCAACTTTGGCCCGGGGTCGTGGGGACGACCCTATAGTCGTCGGACATGACGGTGGCGGGCCAGTCTAGTCCCGGGTCGTGGGGACGACCCTATAGTCGTCGGACATGTCGGCGGCTGGCCAACTTTGGCCCGTGGTCGTGGGGACGACCCTATAGTCGTCGGAAATGTCGGTGGCTGTCCAACTTTGGCCCGGGGGTCGTGGGGACGACCCTATAGTCGTCGGACATGTCGGCGGCGAGCCAACATTGACCCGGGGTCGTGGGGGCGACTCTATAGTCGTCGGTCAAGTCGGCGGCGGGACAAGCTTGTCCCGGGGTCGTGGGGACGACCCTATAATCATCGGACATGACGGTGGCGGGCCAATCTAGTCCCGGGGTCGTGGGGACGACCATATAATCGTTGGACATGACGGTGGCGGGCCAATCTAGTCCCGGGGTCGTATGGACGACCCTATAGTCGTCGGATAGGTCGGCAGCTTGCCAACTTTGGCCCGGGGTCGTGGGAACGACCCAATAGTCGTCGGACAAGTCGGCGGCGAGCCCACCTAGTCGGGGGGTCGTGGGGACGACCCTATAGTCGTCGGACAAGTCGGCGGATGGCCTACATTGGCCCGTGGTCGTGGGGACGACCATATAGTCGTCGGACATGACGGTGGCGGGCCAGTCTAGTCCCGGGGTCGTGGGGACGACCATATAATCGTTGGACATGACGGTGGCGGGCCAATCTAGTCCCGGGGTCGTAGGGACGACCCTATAGTCGTCGGACATGGCGATTGGCCAACATTGGCCCGGGGTCGTCGGGACGACCCGATAGTCGTCGGACATGTCGGCGGCTGGCCAAACTAGTCCCGGGGTCGTGGGGACGACCCTATAGACGTCGGACATGTCGGCGGCTGGCCAACTTTGGCCCGTGGTCGTGGGGACGATCCAATAGTCGTCGGACATGTCGGCGGCTGGCCAACTTTGGCCCGTGGTCGTGGGGACGACCCTATAGTCGTTGGACATGTCAGCGGCTGGCCAACTTTGGCCCGGTGTCGTGGGGACGACTCTATTGTCGTCGGACATGTCGGTGGCGGGCCAGTCTAGTCCCGGGTCATGGGGACGACCCTGTAGTCGTCGGACAAGTCAGCGGCTGGCCTACATTGGCCCGTGGTCGTGGGGACGACCATATAGTCGTCGGACATGACGGTGGCGGGCCAGTCTAGTCCCGGGTCATGGGGACGACCCTATAGTCGTCGGACAAGTCGGCGGCTGGCCAACTTTGGCCCGTGGTCGTGGGGACGACCCTATAGTCGTCGGAAATGTCGGTGGCTGTCCAACTTTGGCCCGGGGGTCGTGGGGACGACCCTATAGTCTTCGGACATGTCGGCGGCGAGCCAACATTGACCCGGGGTCGTGGGGACGACTCTATAGTCGTCGGTCAAGTCGGCGGCGGGACAAGCTTGTCCCGGGGTCGTGGGGACGACCCTATAATCATCGGACATGACGGTGGCGGGCCAATCTAGTCCCGGGGTCGTGGGGACGACCATATAATCGTTGGACATGACGGTGGCTGGCCAATCTAGTCCCGGGGTCGTATGGACGACCCTATAGTCGTCGGATAGGTCGGCAGCTTGCCAACTTTGGCCCGGGGTCGTGGGAACGACCCAATAGTCGTCGGACAAGTCGGCGGCGAGCCCACCTAGTCGGGGGGGTCGTGGGGACGACCCTATAGTCGTCGGACAAGTCGGCGGCCGGCCAACCTAGTCCGGGGGTCGTGGGGACGACCCTATAGTCGTCGGACATGACGGTGGCGGGCCAGTCAAGTCCCGGGTCGTGGGGACGACCCTATAGTCTTCGGACATGTCGGTGGCGGGCCAGTCTAGTCCCGGGTCGTGGGGACGACCCTATAGTCGTCGGATAGGTCGGCAGCTTGCCAACTTTGGCCCGGGGTCGTGGGAACGACCCAATAGTCGTCGGACAAGTCGGCGGCGAGCCCACCTAGTCGGGGGGTCGTGGGGACGACCCTATAGTCGTCGGACAAGTCGGCGGCCGGCCAACCTAGTCCGGGGGTCGTGGGGACGACCCTATAGTCGTCGGACATGACGGTGGCGGGCCAATCTAGTCCCGGGGTCGTAGGGACGACCCTATAGTCGTCGGACATGGCGATTGGCCAACATTGGCCCGGGGTCGTCGGGACGACCCGATAGTCGTCGGACATGTCGGCGGCTGGCCAAACTAGTCCCGGGGTCGTGGGGACGACCCTATAGACGTCGGACATGTCGGCGGCTGGCCAACTTTGGCCCGTGGTCGTGGGGACGATCCAATAGTCGTCGGACATGTCGGCGGCTGGCCAACTTTGGCCCGTGGTCGTGGGGACGACCCTATAGTCGTTGGACATGTCAGCGGCTGGCCAACTTTGGACCGGTGTCGTGGGGACGACTCTATTGTCGTCGGACATGTCGGCGGCTGGCCAACCTAGACCCGCGGTCGTGGGGACGACCCTATATTCGTTGGACATGTCAGCGGCTGGCCAACTTTGGCCCGGTGTCGTGGGGACGACTCTATTGTCGTCGGACATGTCGGCGGCTGGCCAACCTAGACCCGGGGTCGTGGGGACGACCCTATAGTCGTCGGACATGTCGGCGGCTGGCCAACCTAGTCCCGAGGTCGTCGGACTTGACGGTGGCGGGCCAATCTAGTCCCGGGGTCGTGGGGACGACCCTATAGTCGTCGGTCAAGTCGGCGGCGGGACAAGCTTGTCCCGGGGTCGTGGGGACGACCCTATAATCATCGGACATGACGGTGGCGGGCCAATCTAGTCCCGGGGTCGTGGGGACGACCATATAATCGTTGGACATGACGGTGGCGGGCCAATCTAGTCCCGGGGTCGTAGGGACGACCCTATAGTCGTCGGATAGGTCGGCAGCTTGCCAACTTTGGCCCGGGGTCGTGGGAACGACCCAATAGTCGTCGGACAAGTCGGCGGCGAGCCCACCTAGTCGGGGGGTCGTGGGGACGACCCTATAGTCGTCGGACAAGTCGGCGGCCGGCCAACCTAGTCCGGGGGTCGTGGGGACGACCCTATAGTCGTCGGACATGACGGTGGCGGGCCAGTCTAGTCCCGGGTCGTGGGGACGACTCTATAGTCTTCGGACATGTCGGTGGCGGGCCAGTCTAGTCCCGGGTCGTGGGGACGACCCTATAGTCGTCGGACATGTCGGCGGCTGGCCAACTTTGGCCCGTGGTCGTGGGGACGACCCTATAGTCGTCGGACACGACGGTGGCGGGCCAGTCTAGTCCCGGGTCATGGGGACGACCCTATAGTCGTCGGACAAGTCGGCGGCTGGCCAACTTTGGCCCGTGGTCGTGGGGACGACCCTATAGTTGTCGGAAATGACGGTGGCGGGCCAATCTAGTCCCGGGGTCGTGGGGACGACCTTACAGTCGTCGGACATGACGGTGGCGGGCCAGTCTAGTCCCGGGTCATGGGGACGACCCTATAGTCGTCGGACATGTCGGCGGCTGGCCAACTTTGGCCCGTGGTCGTGGGGAGGACCCTATACTCGTCGGACAAGTCGGCGGCGTACCAACCAAGTCCGGGGGTCGTGGGGACGACCCTATAGTGGTCGGACATGACGGTGGCGGAACAGTCTAGTCCCGGGTCATGGGGACGACCCTATAGTCGTCGGACAAGTCAGCGGATGGCCTACATTGGCCCGTGGTCGTGGGGACGACCATATAGTCGTCGGACATGACGGTGGCGGGCCAGTCTAGTCCCGGGGTCGTGGGGACGACCATATAATCGTTGGACATGACGGTGGCGGGCCAATCTAGTCCCGGGGTCGTAGGGACGACCCTATAGTCGTCGGACATGGCGATTGGCCAACATTGGCCCGGGGTCGTCGGGACGACCCGATAGTCGTCGGACATGTCGGCGGCTGGCCAAACTAGTCCCGGGGTCGTGGGGACGATCCAATAGTCGTCGGACATGTCGGCGGCTGGCCAACTTTGGCCCGTGGTCGTGGGGACGACCCTATAGTCGTTGGACATGTCAGCGTCTGGCCAACTTTGGCCCGGTGTCGTGGGGACGACTCTATTGTCGTCGGACATGTCGGCGGCTGGCCAACCTAGACCCGGGGTCGTGGGGACGACCCTATATTCGTTGGACATGTCAGCGGCTGGCCAACTTTGGCCCGTGGTCGTGGGGACGACCATATAGTCGTCGGACATGACGGTGGCGGGCCAATCTAGTCCCGGGGTCGTGGGGACGACCCTATAGTCGTCGGACAAGTCGGCGGCGGGCCAACCTAGTCCCGGGGTCGTGGGGATGACCCTATAGTCGTCGGACATGACGGTGGCGGGCCAGTCTAGTCCCGGGTCGTGGGGACGACCCTATAGTCGTCGGACATGTCGGCGGCTGGCCAACTTTGGCCCCTGGTCGTGGGGACGACCCTATAGTCGTCAGACATGACGGTGGCGAGCCAACCTAGTCCCGGGGTCGTGGGGACGACCCTATAGTCGTCGGACATAACGGTGGCGGGCCAATCTAGTCCCGGGGTCGTGGGGACGACCCTATAGTCGTCGGACAAGTCGGCGGCTGGCCAACTTTGGCCCGTGGTCGTGGGGACGACCCTATAGTCGTCGGACATGTCGGCGGCTGGCCAACTTTGGCCCGTGGTCGTGCGGACGACCCTATAGTCGTCGGACAAGTCGGCGGCGGGCCAACCTAGTCCCGGGGTCGTGGGGACGACCCTATAATTGTCGGACAAGCCGGCGGCTGGCCAACTTTGGCCCGTGGTCGTGGGGACGACCATATAGTCGTCGGACATGACGGTGGCGGGCCAATCTAGTCCCGGGGTCGTGGGGACGACCCTATAGTCGTCGGACAAGTCGGCGGCGGGCCAACCTAGTCCCGGGGTCGTGGGGACGACCCTATAGTCGTCGGGCATAACGGTGGCGGGCCAATCTAGTCCCGGGGTCGTGGGGACGACCCTATAGTCGTCGGACAAGTCGGCGGCTGGCCAACTTTGGCCCGTGGTCGTGGGGACGACCCTATAGTCGTCGGACATGTCGGCGGCTGGCCAACTTTGGCCCGTGGTCGTGGGGACGACCCTATAGTCGTCGGACATGTCGGCGGCTGGCCAACTTTGGCCCGTGGTCGTGGGGACGACCCTATAGTCGTCGGACCTGTCGGCGGCTGGCCAACTTTGGCCCGTGGTCGTGGGGACGACCCTATAGTCGTCGGACAAGTCGGCGGCGGGCCAACCTAGTCCCGGGGTCGTGGGGACGACCCTATAGTCGTCGGACATAACGGTGGCGGGCCAGTCTAGTCCCGGGTCATGGGGACGACCCTATAGTCGTCGGACAAGTCGGCGGCTGCCCAACTTTGGCCCGTGGTCGTGGGGACGACCCTATAGTCGTCGGACATGTCGGCGGCTGGCCAACTTTGGCCCGTGGTCGTGGGGACGACCCTATAGTCGTCGGACATGTCGGCGGCTGGCCAACTTTGGCCCGTGGTCGTGGGGACGACCCTATAGTCGTCGGACAAGTCGGCGGCGGGCCAACCTAGTCCCGGGGTCGTGGGGACGACCCTATAGTCGTCGGACATAACGGTGGCGGGCCAATCTAGTCCCGGGGTCGTGGGGACGACCCTATAGTCGTCGGACAAGTCGGCGGCGGGCCTGCCTAGTCCCGGGGTCGTGGGGACGACCCTATAGTCGTCGGATAGGTCGGCAGCTTGCCAACTTTGGCCCGGGGTCGTGGGAACGACCCTATAGTCGTCGGACAAGTCGGCGGCGAGCCCACCTAGTCGGGGGGTCGTGGGGACGACCCTATAGTCGTCGGACATAACGGTGGCGGGCCAATCTAGTCCCGGGGTCGTGGGGACGACCCTATAATTGTCGGACAAGCCGGCGGCTGGCCAACTTTGGCCCGTGGTCGTGGGGACGACCATATAGTCGTCGGACATGACGGTGGCGGGCCAATCTAGTCCCGGGGTCGTGGGGACGACCCTATAGTCGTCGGACAAGTCGGCGGCGGGCCAACCTAGTCCCGGGGTCGTGGGGACGACCCTATAGTCGTCGGACATAACGGTGGCGGGCCAATCTAGTCCCGGGGTCGTGGGGACGACCCTATAGTCGTCGGACAAGTCGGCGGCGGGCCAACCTAGTCCCGGGGTGGTGGGGATGACCCTATATTCGTCGGACATGACGGTGGCGGGCCAGTCTAGTCCCGGGTCGTGGGGACGACCCTATAGTCGTCGGACATGTCGGCGGCTGCCCAACTTTGGCCCGTGGTCGTGGGGACGACCCTATAGTCGTCGGACATGTCGGCGGCTGGCCAACTTTGGCCCGTGGTCGTGGGGACGACCCTATAGTCGTCGGAAATGACGGTGGCGGGCCAATCTAGTCCCGGGGTCGTGGGGACGACACTATAGTAGTCGGACAAGTCGGCGGCTGGCCAACTTTGGCCCGTGGTCGTGGGGACGACCCTATAGTCGTCGGACATGTCGGCGGCTGGCCAACTTTGGCCCGTGGTCGTGGGGACGACCCTATAGTCGTCGGACAAGTCGGCGGCGGGCCAACCTAGTCCCGGGGTCGTGGGGACGACCCTATAGTCGTCGGACATAACGGTGGCGGGCCAATCTAGTCCCGGGGTCGTGGGGACGACCCTATAGTCGTCGGACAAGTCGGCGGCGGGCCTGCCTAGTCCCGGGGTCGTGGGGACGACCCTATAGTCGTCGGACAAGTCGGCGGCTGGCCAACTTTGGCCCGTGGTCGTGGGGACGACCCTATAGTCGTCGGACATGTCGGCGGCTGGCCAACTTTGGCCCGTGGTCGTGGGACGACCCTATAGTCGTCGGACATGTCGGCGGCTGGCCAACTTTGGCCCGTGGTCGTGGGGACGACCCTATAGTCGTCGGACATGTCGGCGGCTGGCCAACTTTGGCCCGTGGTCGTGGGGACGACCCTATAGTCGTCGGACAAGTCGGCGGCGGGCCAACCTAGTCCCGGGGTCGTGGGGACGACCCTATAGTCGTCGGACATAACGGTGGCGGGCCAGTCTAGTCCCGGGTCATGAGGACGACCCTATAGTCGTCGGACAAGTCGGCGGCTGCCCAACTTTGGCCCGTGGTCGTGGGGACGACCCTATAGTCGTCGGACATGTCGGCGGCTGGCCAACTTTGGCCCGTGGTCGTGGGGACGACCCTATAGTCGTCGGAAATGACGGTGGCGGGCCAATCTAGTCCCGGGGTCGTGGGGACGACACTATAGTAGTCGGACAAGTCGGCGGCTGGCCAACTTTGGCCCGTGGTCGTGGGGACGACCCTATAGTCGTCGGACATGTCGGCGGCTGGCCAACTTTGGCCCGTGGTCGTGGGGACGACCCTATAGTCGTCGGACAAGTCGGCGGCGGGCCAACCTAGTCCCGGGGTCGTGGGGACGACCCTATAGTCGTCGGACATAACGGTGGCGGGCCAATCTAGTCCCGGGGTCGTGGGGACGACCCTATAGTCGTCGGACAAGTCGGCGGCGGGCCTGCCTAGTCCCGGGGTCGTGGGGACGACCCTATAGTCGTCGGATAGGTCGGCAGCTTGCCAACTTTGGCCCGGGGTCGTGGGAACGACCCTATAGTCGTCGGACAAGTCGGCGGCGAGGCCACCTAGACGGGGGGTCGTGGGGACGACCCTATAGTCGTCGGACAAGTCGGCGGCCGGCCAACCTAGTCCGGGGGTCGTGGGGACGACCCTATAGTCGTCGGACATGACGGTGGCGGGCCAGTCTAGTCCCGGGTCGTGGGGACGACCCTATAGTCTTCGGACATGTCGGTGGCGGGCCAGTCTAGTCCCGGGTCGTGGGGACGACCCTATAGTCGTCGGACATGTCGGCGGCTGGCCAACTTTGGCCCGTGGTCGTGGGGACGACCCTATAGTCGTCGGACACGACGGTGGCGGGCCAGTCTAGTCCCGGGTCATGAGGACGACCCTATAGTCGTCGGACAAGTCGGCGGCTGGCCAACTTTGGCCCGTGGTCTTGGGGACGACCCTATAGTCGTCGGAAATGACGGTGGCGGGCCAATCTAGTCCCGGGGTCGTGGGGACGACCTTACAGTCGTCGGACAAGTCGGCGGCGAGCCAATCTAGTCCCGCGGTCGTGGAGACGACCCTATAGTCGTCGGACAAGTCAGCGGCTGGCCAACATTGGCCCGTGGTCGTGGGGACGACCATATAGTCGTCGGACATGACGGTGGCGGGCCACTCTAGTCCCGGGTCGTGGGGACGACCCTATAGTCGTCGGACATGTCGGCGGCTGGCCAACTTTGACCCGGGGTCGTGGGGACGACCCTATAGTCGTCGGATATGTCGGCGGCTGGCCAACTTTGGCCCGTGGTCGTGGGGACGACCCTATAGTCGTCGGAAATGACGGTGGCGGGCCAATCTATTCCCGGGGTCGTGGGGACGACCCTATATTCGTCGGACATATCAGCGGCTGGCCAACTTTGGCCCGGGGTCGTGGGGACGACCCTACAGTCGTCGGATATGTCGGCGGCTGGCCAA
The DNA here is from genome assembly GCA_963932275.1 of Andrena praecox. Classification (NCBI taxonomy): domain Eukaryota; kingdom Metazoa; phylum Arthropoda; class Insecta; order Hymenoptera; family Andrenidae; genus Andrena; species Andrena praecox. The sequence goes on along the minus strand of CAWVQO010000628.1, from coordinate 56,523 downwards.
CTTTGGCCCGTGGTCGTGGGGACGACCCTATAGTGGTCGGAAATGACGGTGGCGGGCCAATCTAGTCCCGGGGTCGTGGGGACGACCCTATAGTCGTCGGACAAGTCGGCGGCGGGCCAACCTAGTCCCGGGGTCGTGGGGATGACCCTATAGTCGTCGGACATGACGGTGGCGGGCCAGTCTAGTCCCGGGTCGTGGGGACGACCCTATAGTCGTCGGACATGTCGCCGGCTGGCCAACTTTGGCCCGTGGTCGTGGGGAGGACCCCATACTCGTCGGACAAGTCGGCGGCGTACCAACCAAGTCCGGGGGTCGTGGGGACGACCCTATAGTCGTCGGACATGACGGTGGCGGGCCAGTCTAGTCCCGGGTCATGGGGACGACCCTGTAGTCGTCGGACAAGTCAGCGGCTGGCCTACATTGGCCCGTGGTCGTGGGGACGACCATATAGTCGTCGGACATGACGGTGGCGGGCCAGTCTAGTCCCGGGTCATGGGGACGACCCTATAGTCGTCGGACAAGTCGGCGGCTGGCCAACTTTGGCCCGTGGTCGTGGGGACGACCCTATAGTCGTCGGACATGACGGTGGCGGGCCACTCTAGTCCCGGGTCGTGGGGACGACCCTATAGTCGTCGGACATGTCGGCGGCTGGCCAACTTTGACCCGGGGTCGTGGGGACGACCCTATAGTCGTCGGATATGTCGGCGGCTGGCCAACTTTGGCCCGTGGTCGTGCGGACGACCCTATAGTCGTCGGAAATGACGGTGGCGGGCCAATCTATTCCCGGGGTCGTGGGGACGACCCTATATTCGTCGGACATATCAGCGGCTGGCCAACTTTGGCCCGGGGTCGTGGGGACGACCCTACAGTCGTCGGATATGTCGGCGGCTGGCCAACTTTGGCCCGTGGTCGTGGGGACGACCCTATAGTGGTCGGAAATGACGGTGGCGGGCCAATCTAGTCCCGGGGTCGTGGGGACGACCCTATAGTCGTCGGACAAGTCGGCGGCGGGCCAACCTAGTCCCGGGGTCGTGGGGATGACCCTATAGTCGTCGGACATGACGGTGGCGGGCCAGTCTAGTCCCGGGTCGTGGGGACGACCCTATAGTCGTCGGACATGTCGGCGGCTGGCCAACTTTGGCCCGTGGTCGTGGGGACGACCCTATAGTCGTCGGAAATGACGGTGGCGGGCCAATCTAGTCCCGGGGTCGTGGGGACGACCCTATAGTAGTCGGACAAGTCGGCGGCTGGCCAACTTTGGCCCGTGGTCGTGGGGACGACCCTATAGTCGTCGGACATGTCGGCGGCTGGCCAACTTTGGCCCGTGGTCGTGGGGACGACCCTATAGTCGTCGGACAAGTCGGCGGCGGGCCAACCTAGTCCCGGGGTCGTGGGGACGACCCTATAGTCGTCGGACATAACGGTGGCGGGCCAATCTAGTCCCGGGGTCGTGGGGACGACCCTATAGTCGTCGGACAAGTCGGCGGCGGGCCTGCCTAGTCCCGGGGTCGTGGGGACGACCCTATAGTCGTCGGATAGGTCGGCAGCTTGCCAACTTTGGCCCGGGGTCGTGGGAACGACCCTATAGTCGTCGGACAAGTCGGCGGCGAGCCCACCTAGACGGGGGGTCGTGGGGACGACCCTATAGTCGTCGGACAAGTCGGCGGCCGGCCAACCTAGTCCGGGGGTCGTGGGGACGACCCTATAGTCGTCGGACATGACGGTGGCGGGCCAGTCTAGTCCCGGGTCGTGGGGACGACCCTATAGTCTTCGGACATGTCGGTGGCGGGCCAGTCTAGTCCCGGGTCGTGGGGACGACCCTATAGTCGTCGGACATGTCGGCGGCTGGCCAACTTTGGCCCGTGGTCGTGGGGACGACCCTATAGTCGTCGGACACGACGGTGGCGGGCCAGTCTAGTCCCGGGTCATGGGGACGACCCTATAGTCGTCGGACAAGTCGGCGGCTGGCCAACTTTGGCCCGTGGTCGTGGGGACGACCCTATAGTCGTCGGAAATGACGGTGGCGGGCCAATCTAGTCCCGGGGTCGTGGGGACGACCTTACAGTCGTCGGACAAGTCGGCGGCGAGCCAATCTAGTCCCGCGGTCGTGGAGACGACCCTATAGTCGTCGGACAAGTCAGCGGCTGGCCAACATTGGCCCGTGGTCGTGGGGACGACCATATAGTCGTCGGACATGACGGTGGCGGGCCACTCTAGTCCCGGGTCGTGGGGACGACCCTATAGTCGTCGGACATGTCGGCGGCTGGCCAACTTTGACCCGGGGTCGTGGGGACGACCCTATAATCGTCGGATATGTCGGCGGCTGGCCAACTTTGGCCCGTGGTCGTGGGGACGACCCTATAGTCGTCGGAAATGACGGTGGCGGGCCAATCTATTCCCGGGGTCGTGGGGACGACCCTATATTCGTCGGACATATCAGCGGCTGGCCAACTTTGGCCCGGGGTCGTGGGGACGACCCTACAGTCGTCGGATATGTCGGCGGCTGGCCAACTTTGGCCCGTGGTCGTGGGGACGACCCTATAGTGGTCGGAAATGACGGTGGCGGGCCAATCTAGTCCCGGGGTCGTGGGGACGACCCTATAGTCGTCGGACAAGTCGGCGGCGGGCCAACCTAGTCCCGGGGTCGTGGGGATGACCCTATAGTCGTCGGACATGACGGTGGCGGGCCAGTCTAGTCCCGGGTCGTGGGGACGACCCTATAGTCGTCGGACATGTCGGCGGCTGGCCAACTTTGGCCCGTGGTCGTGGGGACGACCCTATAGTCGTCGGAAATGTCGGTGGCTGTCCAACTTTGGCCCGGGGGTCGTGGGGACGACCCTATAGTCGTCGGACATGTCGGCGGCGAGCCAACATTGACCCGGGGTCGTGGGGGCGACTCTATAGTCGTCGGTCAAGTCGGCGGCGGGACAAGCTTGTCCCGGGGTCGTGGGGACGACCCTATAATCATCGGACATGACGGTGGCGGGCCAATCTAGTCCCGGGGTCGTGGGGACGACCATATAATCGTTGGACATGACGGTGGCGGGCCAATCTAGTCCCGGGGTCGTATGGACGACCCTATAGTCGTCGGATAGGTCGGCAGCTTGCCAACTTTGGCCCGGGGTCGTGGGAACGACCCAATAGTCGTCGGACAAGTCGGCGGCGAGCCCACCTAGTCGGGGGGTCGTGGGGACGACCCTATAGTCGTCGGACAAGTCGGCGGATGGCCTACATTGGCCCGTGGTCGTGGGGACGACCATATAGTCGTCGGACATGACGGTGGCGGGCCAGTCTAGTCCCGGGGTCGTGGGGACGACCATATAATCGTTGGACATGACGGTGGCGGGCCAATCTAGTCCCGGGGTCGTAGGGACGACCCTATAGTCGTCGGACATGGCGATTGGCCAACATTGGCCCGGGGTCGTCGGGACGACCCGATAGTCGTCGGACATGTCGGCGGCTGGCCAAACTAGTCCCGGGGTCGTGGGGACGACCCTATAGACGTCGGACATGTCGGCGGCTGGCCAACTTTGGCCCGTGGTCGTGGGGACGATCCAATAGTCGTCGGACATGTCGGCGGCTGGCCAACTTTGGCCCGTGGTCGTGGGGACGACCCTATAGTCGTTGGACATGTCAGCGGCTGGCCAACTTTGGCCCGGTGTCGTGGGGACGACTCTATTGTCGTCGGACATGTCGGTGGCGGGCCAGTCTAGTCCCGGGTCATGGGGACGACCCTGTAGTCGTCGGACAAGTCAGCGGCTGGCCTACATTGGCCCGTGGTCGTGGGGACGACCATATAGTCGTCGGACATGACGGTGGCGGGCCAGTCTAGTCCCGGGTCATGGGGACGACCCTATAGTCGTCGGACAAGTCGGCGGCTGGCCAACTTTGGCCCGTGGTCGTGGGGACGACCCTATAGTCGTCGGAAATGTCGGTGGCTGTCCAACTTTGGCCCGGGGGTCGTGGGGACGACCCTATAGTCTTCGGACATGTCGGCGGCGAGCCAACATTGACCCGGGGTCGTGGGGACGACTCTATAGTCGTCGGTCAAGTCGGCGGCGGGACAAGCTTGTCCCGGGGTCGTGGGGACGACCCTATAATCATCGGACATGACGGTGGCGGGCCAATCTAGTCCCGGGGTCGTGGGGACGACCATATAATCCTTGGACATGACGGTGGCGGGCCAATCTAGTCCCGGGGTCGTATGGACGACCCTATAGTCGTCGGATAGGTCGGCAGCTTGCCAACTTTGGCCCGGGGTCGTGGGAACGACCCAATAGTCGTCGGACAAGTCGGCGGCGAGCCCACCTAGTCGGGGGGGTCGTGGGGACGACCCTATAGTCGTCGGACAAGTCGGCGGCCGGCCAACCTAGTCCGGGGGTCGTGGGGACGACCCTATAGTCGTCGGATATGACGGTGGCGGGCCAGTCAAGTCCCGGGTCGTGGGGACGACCCTGTAGTCGTCGGACAAGTCAGCGGCTGGCCTACATTGGCCCGTGGTCGTGGGGACGACCATATAGTCGTCGGACATGACGGTGGCGGGCCAGTCTAGTCCCGGGTCATGGGGACGACCCTATAGTCGTCGGACAAGTCGGCGGCTGGCCAACTTTGGCCCGTGGTCGTGGGGACGACCCTATAGTCGTCGGAAATGTCGGTGGCTGTCCAACTTTGGCCCGGGGGTCGTGGGGACGACCCTATAGTCTTCGGACATGTCGGCGGCGAGCCAACATTGACCCGGGGTCGTGGGGACGACTCTATAGTCGTCGGTCAAGTCGGCGGCGGGACAAGCTTGTCCCGGGGTCGTGGGGACGACCCTATAATCATCGGACATGACGGTGGCGGGCCAATCTAGTCCCGGGGTCGTGGGGACGACCATATAATCCTTGGACATGACGGTGGCGGGCCAATCTAGTCCCGGGGTCGTATGGACGACCCTATAGTCGTCGGATAGGTCGGCAGCTTGCCAACTTTGGCCCGGGGTCGTGGGAACGACCCAATAGTCGTCGGACAAGTCGGCGGCGAGCCCACCTAGTCGGGGGGGTCGTGGGGACGACCCTATAGTCGTCGGACAAGTCGGCGGCCGGCCAACCTAGTCCGGGGGTCGTGGGGACGACCCTATAGTCGTCGGATATGACGGTGGCGGGCCAGTCAAGTCCCGGGTCGTGGGGACGACCCTATAGTCTTCGGACATGTCGGTGGCGGGCCAGTCTAGTCCCGGGTCGTGGGGACGACCCTATAGTCGTCGGATAGGTCGGCAGCTTGCCAACTTTGGCCCGGGGTCGTGGGAACGACCCAATAGTCGTCGGACAAGTCGGCGGCGAGCCCACCTAGTCGGGGGGTCGTGGGGACGACCCTATAGTCGTCGGACAAGTCGGCGGCCGGCCAACCTAGTCCGGGGGTCGTGGGGACGACCCTATAGTCGTCGGACATGACGGTGGCGGGCCAGTCTAGTCCCGGGTCATGGGGACGACCCTGTAGTCGTCGGACAAGTCAGCGGCTGGCCTACATTGGCCCGTGGTCGTGGGGACGACCATATAGTCGTCGGACATGACGGTGGCGGGCCAGTCTAGTCCCGGGTCATGGGGACGACCCTATAGTCGTCGGACAAGTCGGCGGCTGGCCAACTTTGGCCCGTGGTCGTGGGGACGACCCTATAGTCGTCGGACATGACGGTGGCGGGCCACTCTAGTCCCGGGTCGTGGGGACGACCCTATAGTCGTCGGACATGTCGGCGGCTGGCCAACTTTGACCCGGGGTCGTGGGGACGACCCTATAGTCGTCGGATATGTCGGCGGCTGGCCAACTTTGGCCCGTGGTCGTGCGGACGACCCTATAGTCGTCGGAAATGACGGTGGCGGGCCAATCTATTCCCGGGGTCGTGGGGACGACCCTATATTCGTCGGACATATCAGCGGCTGGCCAACTTTGGCCCGGGGTCGTGGGGACGACCCTACAGTCGTCGGATATGTCGGCGGCTGGCCAACTTTGGCCCGTGGTCGTGGGGACGACCCTATAGTGGTCGGAAATGACGGTGGCGGGCCAATCTAGTCCCGGGGTCGTGGGGACGACCCTATAGTCGTCGGACAAGTCGGCGGCGGGCCAACCTAGTCCCGGGGTCGTGGGGATGACCCTATAGTCGTCGGACATGACGGTGGCGGGCCAGTCTAGTCCCGGGTCGTGGGGACGACCCTATAGTCGTCGGACATGTCGGCGGCTGGCCAACTTTGGCCCGTGGTCGTGGGGACGACCCTATAGTCGTCGGAAATGACGGTGGCGGGCCAATCTAGTCCCGGGGTCGTGGGGACGACCCTATAGTAGTCGGACAAGTCGGCGGCTGGCCAACTTTGGCCCGTGGTCGTGGGGACGACCCTATAGTCGTCGGACATGTCGGCGGCTGGCCAACTTTGGCCCGTGGTCGTGGGGACGACCCTATAGTCGTCGGACAAGTCGGCGGCGGGCCAACCTAGTCCCGGGGTCGTGGGGACGACCCTATAGTCGTCGGACATAACGGTGGCGGGCCAATCTAGTCCCGGGGTCGTGGGGACGACCCTATAGTCGTCGGACAAGTCGGCGGCGGGCCTGCCTAGTCCCGGGGTCGTGGGGACGACCCTATAGTCGTCGGATAGGTCGGCAGCTTGCCAACTTTGGCCCGGGGTCGTGGGAACGACCCTATAGTCGTCGGACAAGTCGGCGGCGAGCCCACCTAGACGGGGGGTCGTGGGGACGACCCTATAGTCGTCGGACAAGTCGGCGGCCGGCCAACCTAGTCCGGGGGTCGTGGGGACGACCCTATAGTCGTCGGACATGACGGTGGCGGGCCAGTCTAGTCCCGGGTCGTGGGGACGACCCTATAGTCTTCGGACATGTCGGTGGCGGGCCAGTCTAGTCCCGGGTCGTGGGGACGACCCTATAGTCGTCGGACATGTCGGCGGCTGGCCAACTTTGGCCCGTGGTCGTGGGGACGACCCTATAGTCGTCGGACACGACGGTGGCGGGCCAGTCTAGTCCCGGGTCATGGGGACGACCCTATAGTCGTCGGACAAGTCGGCGGCTGGCCAACTTTGGCCCGTGGTCGTGGGGACGACCCTATAGTCGTCGGAAATGACGGTGGCGGGCCAATCTAGTCCCGGGGTCGTGGGGACGACCTTACAGTCGTCGGACAAGTCGGCGGCGAGCCAATCTAGTCCCGCGGTCGTGGAGACGACCCTATAGTCGTCGGACAAGTCAGCGGCTGGCCAACATTGGCCCGTGGTCGTGGGGACGACCATATAGTCGTCGGACATGACGGTGGCGGGCCACTCTAGTCCCGGGTCGTGGGGACGACCCTATAGTCGTCGGACATGTCGGCGGCTGGCCAACTTTGACCCGGGGTCGTGGGGACGACCCTATAATCGTCGGATATGTCGGCGGCTGGCCAACTTTGGCCCGTGGTCGTGGGGACGACCCTATAGTCGTCGGAAATGACGGTGGCGGGCCAATCTATTCCCGGGGTCGTGGGGACGACCCTATATTCGTCGGACATATCAGCGGCTGGCCAACTTTGGCCCGGGGTCGTGGGGACGACCCTACAGTCGTCGGATATGTCGGCGGCTGGCCAACTTTGGCCCGTGGTCGTGGGGACGACCCTATAGTGGTCGGAAATGACGGTGGCGGGCCAATCTAGTCCCGGGGTCGTGGGGACGACCCTATAGTCGTCGGACAAGTCGGCGGCGGGCCAACCTAGTCCCGGGGTCGTGGGGATGACCCTATAGTCGTCGGACATGACGGTGGCGGGCCAGTCTAGTCCCGGGTCGTGGGGACGACCCTATAGTCGTCGGACATGTCGGCGGCTGGCCAACTTTGGCCCGTGGTCGTGGGGACGACCCTATAGTCGTCGGAAATGTCGGTGGCTGTCCAACTTTGGCCCGGGGGTCGTGGGGACGACCCTATAGTCGTCGGACATGTCGGCGGCGAGCCAACATTGACCCGGGGTCGTGGGGGCGACTCTATAGTCGTCGGTCAAGTCGGCGGCGGGACAAGCTTGTCCCGGGGTCGTGGGGACGACCCTATAATCATCGGACATGACGGTGGCGGGCCAATCTAGTCCCGGGGTCGTGGGGACGACCATATAATCGTTGGACATGACGGTGGCGGGCCAATCTAGTCCCGGGGTCGTATGGACGACCCTATAGTCGTCGGATAGGTCGGCAGCTTGCCAACTTTGGCCCGGGGTCGTGGGAACGACCCAATAGTCGTCGGACAAGTCGGCGGCGAGCCCACCTAGTCGGGGGGTCGTGGGGACGACCCTATAGTCGTCGGACAAGTCGGCGGATGGCCTACATTGGCCCGTGGTCGTGGGGACGACCATATAGTCGTCGGACATGACGGTGGCGGGCCAGTCTAGTCCCGGGGTCGTGGGGACGACCATATAATCGTTGGACATGACGGTGGCGGGCCAATCTAGTCCCGGGGTCGTAGGGACGACCCTATAGTCGTCGGACATGGCGATTGGCCAACATTGGCCCGGGGTCGTCGGGACGACCCGATAGTCGTCGGACATGTCGGCGGCTGGCCAAACTAGTCCCGGGGTCGTGGGGACGACCCTATAGACGTCGGACATGTCGGCGGCTGGCCAACTTTGGCCCGTGGTCGTGGGGACGATCCAATAGTCGTCGGACATGTCGGCGGCTGGCCAACTTTGGCCCGTGGTCGTGGGGACGACCCTATAGTCGTTGGACATGTCAGCGGCTGGCCAACTTTGGCCCGGTGTCGTGGGGACGACTCTATTGTCGTCGGACATGTCGGTGGCGGGCCAGTCTAGTCCCGGGTCATGGGGACGACCCTGTAGTCGTCGGACAAGTCAGCGGCTGGCCTACATTGGCCCGTGGTCGTGGGGACGACCATATAGTCGTCGGACATGACGGTGGCGGGCCAGTCTAGTCCCGGGTCATGGGGACGACCCTATAGTCGTCGGACAAGTCGGCGGCTGGCCAACTTTGGCCCGTGGTCGTGGGGACGACCCTATAGTCGTCGGAAATGTCGGTGGCTGTCCAACTTTGGCCCGGGGGTCGTGGGGACGACCCTATAGTCTTCGGACATGTCGGCGGCGAGCCAACATTGACCCGGGGTCGTGGGGACGACTCTATAGTCGTCGGTCAAGTCGGCGGCGGGACAAGCTTGTCCCGGGGTCGTGGGGACGACCCTATAATCATCGGACATGACGGTGGCGGGCCAATCTAGTCCCGGGGTCGTGGGGACGACCATATAATCCTTGGACATGACGGTGGCGGGCCAATCTAGTCCCGGGGTCGTATGGACGACCCTATAGTCGTCGGATAGGTCGGCAGCTTGCCAACTTTGGCCCGGGGTCGTGGGAACGACCCAATAGTCGTCGGACAAGTCGGCGGCGAGCCCACCTAGTCGGGGGGGTCGTGGGGACGACCCTATAGTCGTCGGACAAGTCGGCGGCCGGCCAACCTAGTCCGGGGGTCGTGGGGACGACCCTATAGTCGTCGGATATGACGGTGGCGGGCCAGTCAAGTCCCGGGTCGTGGGGACGACCCTATAGTCTTCGGACATGTCGGTGGCGGGCCAGTCTAGTCCCGGGTCGTGGGGACGACCCTATAGTCGTCGGATAGGTCGGCAGCTTGCCAACTTTGGCCCGGGGTCGTGGGAACGACCCAATAGTCGTCGGACAAGTCGGCGGCGAGCCCACCTAGTCGGGGGGTCGTGGGGACGACCCTATAGTCGTCGGACAAGTCGGCGGCCGGCCAACCTAGTCCGGGGGTCGTGGGGACGACCCTATAGTCGTCGGACATGACGGTGGCGGGCCAATCTAGTCCCGGGGTCGTGGGGACGACCTTACAGTCGTCGGACATGACGGTGGCGGGCCAGTCTAGTCCCGGGTCATGGGGACGACCCTATAGTCGTCGGACAAGTCAGCGGCTGGCCTACATTGGCCCGTGGTCGTGGGGACGACCATATAGTCGTCGGACATGACGGTGGCGGGCCAGTCTAGTCCCGGGTCATGGGGACGACCCTATAGTCGTCGGACAAGTCGGCGGCTGGCCAACTTTGGCCCGTGGTCGTGGGGACGACCCTATAGTCGTCGGAAATGTCGGTGGCTGTCCAACTTTGGCCCGGGGGTCGTGGGGAAGACCCTATAGTCGTCGGACATGTCGGCGGCGAGCCAACATTGACCCGGGGTCGTGGGGACGACTCTATAGTCGTCGGACATGTCGGTGGCGGGCCCGTCTAGTCCCGGGTCGTGGGGACGACCCTATAGTCGTCGGACATGTCGGCGGCTGGCCAACTTTGGCCCGTGGTCGTGGGGAGGACCCTATACTCGTCGGACAAGTCGGCGGCGTACCAACCAAGTCCGGGGGACGTGGGGACGACCCTATAGTCGTCGGACATGACGGTGGCGGGACAGTCTAGTCCCGGGTCATGGGGACGACCCTATAGTCGTCGGACAAGTCAGCGGATGGCCTACATTGGCCCGTGGTCGTGGGGACGACCATATAGTCGTCGGACATGACGGTGGCGGGCCAGTCTAGTCCCGGGGTCGTGGGGACGACCATATAATCGTTGGACATGACGGTGGCGGGCCAATCTAGTCCCGGGGTCGTAGGGACGACCCTATAGTCGTCGGACATGGCGATTGGCCAACATTGGCCCGGGGTCGTCGGGACGACCCGATAGTCGTCGGACATGTCGGCGGCTGGCCAAACTAGTCCCGGGGTCGTGGGGACGACCCTATAGACGTCGGACATGTCGGCGGCTGGCCAACTTTGGCCCGTGGTCGTGGGGACGATCCAATAGTCGTCGGACATGTCGGCGGCTGGCCAACTTTGGCCCGTGGTCGTGGGGACGACCCTATAGTCGTTGGACATGTCAGCGGCTGGCCAACTTTGGACCGGTGTCGTGGGGACGACTCTATTGTCGTCGGACATGTCGGCGGCTGGCCAACCTAGACCCGCGGTCGTGGGGACGACCCTATATTCGTTGGACATGTCAGCGGCTGGCCAACTTTGGCCCGGTGTCGTGGGGACGACTCTATTGTCGTCGGACATGTCGGCGGCTGGCCAACCTAGACCCGGGGTCGTGGGGACGACCCTATAGTCGTCGGACATGTCGGCGGCTGGCCAACCTAGTCCCGAGGTCGTCGGACTTGACGGTGGCGGGCCAATCTAGTCCCGGGGTCGTGGGGACGACCCTATAGTCGTCGGTCAAGTCGGCGGCGGGACAAGCTTGTCCCGGGGTCGTGGGGACGACCCTATAATCATCGGACATGACGGTGGCGGGCCAATCTAGTCCCGGGGTCGTGGGGACGACCATATAATCGTTGGACATGACGGTGGCGGGCCAATCTAGTCCCGGGGTCGTAGGGACGACCCTATAGTCGTCGGATAGGTCGGCAGCTTGCCAACTTTGGCCCGGGGTCGTGGGAACGACCCAATAGTCGTCGGACAAGTCGGCGGCGAGCCCACCTAGTCGGGGGGTCGTGGGGACGACCCTATAGTCGTCGGACAAGTCGGCGGCCGGCCAACCTAGTCCGGGGGTCGTGGGGACGACCCTATAGTCGTCGGACATGACGGTGGCGGGCCAGTCTAGTCCCGGGTCGTGGGGACGACCCTATAGTCTTCGGACATGTCGGTGGCGGGCCAGTCTAGTCCCGGGTCGTGGGGACGACCCTATAGTCGTCGGACATGTCGGCGGCTGGCCAACTTTGGCCCGTGGTCGTGGGGACGACCCTATAGTCGTCGGACACGACGGTGGCGGGCCAGTCTAGTCCCGGGTCATGGGGACGACCCTATAGTCGTCGGACAAGTCGGCGGCTGGCCAACTTTGGCCCGTGGTCGTGGGGACGACCCTATAGTTGTCGGAAATGACGGTGGCGGGCCAATCTAGTCCCGGGGTCGTGGGGACGACCTTACAGTCGTCGGACATGACGGTGGCGGGCCAGTCTAGTCCCGGGTCATGGGGACGACCCTATAGTCGTCGGACATGTCGGCGGCTGGCCAACTTTGGCCCGTGGTCGTGGGGAGGACCCTATACTCGTCGGACAAGTCGGCGGCGTACCAACCAAGTCCGGGGGTCGTGGGGACGACCCTATAGTCGTCGGACATGACGGTGGCGGAACAGTCTAGTCCCGGGTCATGGGGACGACCCTATAGTCGTCGGACAAGTCAGCGGATGGCCTACATTGGCCCGTGGTCGTGGGGACGACCATATAGTCGTCGGACATGACGGTGGCGGGCCAGTCTAGTCCCGGGGTCGTGGGGACGACCATATAATCGTTGGACATGACGGTGGCGGGCCAATCTAGTCCCGGGGTCGTAGGGACGACCCTATAGTCGTCGGACATGGCGATTGGCCAACATTGGCCCGGGGTCGTCGGGACGACCCGATAGTCGTCGGACATGTCGGCGGCTGGCCAAACTAGTCCCGGGGTCGTGGGGACGATCCAATAGTCGTCGGACATGTCGGCGGCTGGCCAACTTTGGCCCGTGGTCGTGGGGACGACCCTATAGTCGTTGGACATGTCAGCGTCTGGCCAACTTTGGCCCGGTGTCGTGGGGACGACTCTATTGTCGTCGGACATGTCGGCGGCTGGCCAACCTAGACCCGGGGTCGTGGGGACGACCCTATATTCGTTGGACATGTCAGCGGCTGGCCAACTTTGGCCCGTGGTCGTGGGGACGACCATATAGTCGTCGGACATGACGGTGGCGGGCCAATCTAGTCCCGGGGTCGTGGGGACGACCCTATAGTCGTCGGACAAGTCGGCGGCGGGCCAACCTAGTCCCGGGGTCGTGGGGATGACCCTATAGTCGTCGGACATGACGGTGGCGGGCCAGTCTAGTCCCGGGTCGTGGGGACGACCCTATAGTCGTCGGACATGTCGGCGGCTGGCCAACTTTGGCCCCTGGTCGTGGGGACGACCCTATAGTCGTCAGACATGACGGTGGCGAGCCAACCTAGTCCCGGGGTCGTGGGGACGACCCTATAGTCGTCGGACATAACGGTGGCGGGCCAATCTAGTCCCGGGGTCGTGGGGACGACCCTATAGTCGTCGGACAAGTCGGCGGCTGGCCAACTTTGGCCCGTGGTCGTGGGGACGACCCTATAGTCGTCGGACATGTCGGCGGCTGGCCAACTTTGGCCCGTGGTCGTGCGGACGACCCTATAGTCGTCGGACAAGTCGGCGGCGGGCCAACCTAGTCCCGGGGTCGTGGGGACGACCCTATAATTGTCGGACAAGCCGGCGGCTGGCCAACTTTGGCCCGTGGTCGTGGGGACGACCATATAGTCGTCGGACATGACGGTGGCGGGCCAATCTAGTCCCGGGGTCGTGGGGACGACCCTATAGTCGTCGGACAAGTCGGCGGCGGGCCAACCTAGTCCCGGGGTCGTGGGGACGACCCTATAGTCGTCGGACATAACGGTGGCGGGCCAATCTAGTCCCGGGGTCGTGGGGACGACCCTATAGTCGTCGGACAAGTCGGCGGCTGGCCAACTTTGGCCCGTGGTCGTGGGGACGACCCTATAGTCGTCGGACATGTCGGCGGCTGGCCAACTTTGGCCCGTGGTCGTGGGGACGACCCTATAATCGTCGGACATGTCGGCGGCTGGCCAACTTTGGCCCGTGGTCGTGGGGACGACCCTATAGTCGTCGGACCTGTCGGCGGCTGGCCAACTTTGGCCCGTGGTCGTGGGGACGACCCTATAGTCGTCGGACAAGTCGGCGGCGGGCCAACCTAGTCCCGGGGTCGTGGGGACGACCCTATAGTCGTCGGACATAACGGTGGCGGGCCAGTCTAGTCCCGGGTCATGGGGACGACCCTATAGTCGTCGGACAAGTCGGCGGCTGCCCAACTTTGGCCCGTGGTCGTGGGGACGACCCTATAGTCGTCGGACATGTCGGCGGCTGGCCAACTTTGGCCCGTGGTCGTGGGGACGACCCTATAGTCGTCGGACATGTCGGCGGCTGGCCAACTTTGGCCCGTGGTCGTGGGGACGACCCTATAGTCGTCGGACAAGTCGGCGGCGGGCCAACCTAGTCCCGGGGTCGTGGGGACGACCCTATAGTCGTCGGACATAACGGTGGCGGGCCAATCTAGTCCCGGGGTCGTGGGGACGACCCTATAGTCGTCGGACAAGTCGGCGGCGGGCCTGCCTAGTCCCGGGGTCGTGGGGACGACCCTATAGTCGTCGGATAGGTCGGCAGCTTGCCAACTTTGGCCCGGGGTCGTGGGAACGACCCTATAGTCGTCGGACAAGTCGGCGGCGAGCCCACCTAGTCGGGGGGTCGTGGGGACGACCCTATAGTCGTCGGACAAGTCGGCGGCCGGCCAACCTAGTCCGGGGGTCGTGGGGACGACCCTATAGTCGTCGGACATGACGGTGGCGGGCCAGTCTAGTCCCGGGTCGTGGGGACGACCCTATAGTCTTCGGACATGTCGGTGGCGGGCCAGTCTAGTCCCGGGTCGTGGGGACGACCCTATAGTCGTCGGACATAACGGTGGCGGGCCAATCTAGTCCCGGGGTCGTGGGGACGACCCTATAATTGTCGGACAAGCCGGCGGCTGGCCAACTTTGGCCCGTGGTCGTGGGGACGACCATATAGTCGTCGGACATGACGGTGGCGGGCCAATCTAGTCCCGGGGTCGTGGGGACGACCCTATAGTCGTCGGACAAGTCGGCGGCGGGCCAACCTAGTCCCGGGGTCGTGGGGACGACCCTATAGTCGTCGGACATAACGGTGGCGGGCCAATCTAGTCCCGGGGTCGTGGGGACGACCCTATAATTGTCGGACAAGCCGGCGGCTGGCCAACTTTGGCCCGTGGTCGTGGGGACGACCATATAGTCGTCGGACATGACGGTGGCGGGCCAATCTAGTCCCGGGGTCGTGGGGACGACCCTATAGTCGTCGGACAAGTCGGCGGCGGGCCAACCTAGTCCCGGGGTCGTGGGGACGACCCTATAGTCGTCGGACATAACGGTGGCGGGCCAATCTAGTCCCGGGGTCGTGGGGACGACCCTATAGTCGTCGGACAAGTCGGCGGCGGGCCAACCTAGTCCCGGGGTGGTGGGGATGACCCTATATTCGTCGGACATGACGGTGGCGGGCCAGTCTAGTCCCGGGTCGTGGGGACGACCCTATAGTCGTCGGACATGTCGGCGGCTGGCCAACTTTGGCCCGTGGTCGTGGGGACGACCCTATAGTCGTCGGACATGTCGGCGGCTGGCCAACCTAGTCCCGAGGTCGTCGGACTTGACGGTGGCGGGCCAATCTAGTCCCGGGGTCGTGGGGACGACCCTATAGTCGTCGGTCAAGTCGGCGGCGGGACAAGCTTGTCCCGGGGTCGTGGGGACGACCCTATAATCATCGGACATGTCGGTGGCGGGCCAGTCTAGTCCCGGGTCATGGGGACGACCCTGTAGTCGTCGGACAAGTCAGCGGCTGGCCTACATTGGCCCGTGGTCGTGGGGACGACCATATAGTCGTCGGACATGACGGTGGCGGGCCAGTCTAGTCCCGGGTCATGGGGACGACCCTATAGTCGTCGGACAAGTCGGCGGCTGGCCAACTTTGGCCCGTGGTCGTGGGGACGACCCTATAGTCGTCGGAAATGTCGGTGGCTGTCCAACTTTGGCCCGGGGGTCGTGGGGACGACCCTATAGTCGTCGGACATGTCGGCGGCGAGCCAACATTGACCCGGGGTCGTGGGGACGACTCTATAGTCGTCGGTCAAGTCGGCGGCGGGACAAGCTTGTCCCGGGGTCGTGGGGACGACCCTATAATCATTGGACATGACGGTGGCGGGCCAGTCAAGTCCCGGGTCGTGGGGACGACCCTATAGTCTTCGGACATGTCGGTGGCGGGCCAGTCTAGTCCCGGGTCGTGGGGACGACCCTATAGTCGTCGGACATGTCGGCGGCTGGCCAACTTTGGCCCGTGGTCGTGGGGACGACCCTATAGTCGTCGGACACGACGGTGGCGGGCCAGTCTAGTCCCGGGTCATGGGGACGACCCTATAGTCGTCGGACAAGTCAGCGGCTGGCCTACATTGGCCCGTGGTCGTGGGGACGACCATATAGTCGTCGGACATGACGGTGGCGGGCCAGTCTAGTCCCGGGTCATGGGGACGACCCTATAGTCGTCGGACAAGTCGGCGGCTGGCCAACTTTGGCCCGTGGTCGTGGGGACGACCCTCTAGTCGTCGGAAATGTCGGTGGCTGTCCAACTTTGGCCCGGGGGTCGTGGGGAAGACCCTATAGTCGTCGGACATGTCGGCGGCGAGCCAACATTGACCCGGGGTCGTGGGGACGACTCTATAGTCGTCGGACATGTCGGTGGCGGGCCCGTCTAGTCCCGGGTCGTGGGGACGACCCTATAGTCGTCGGACATGTCGGCGGCTGGCCAACTTTGGCCCGTGGTCGTGGGGAGGACCCTATACTCGTCGGACAAGTCGGCGGCGTACCAACCAAGTCCGGGGGTCGTGGGGACGACCCTATAGTCGTCGGACATGACGGTGGCGGAACAGTCTAGTCCCGGGTCATGGGGACGACCCTATAGTCGTCGGACAAGTCAGCGGATGGCCTACATTGGCCCGTGGTCGTGGGGACGACCATATAGTCGTCGGACAAGTCGGCGGCTGGCCAACTTTGGCCCATGGTCGTGGGGACGACCCTATAGTCGTCGGACATGTCGGCGGCTGGCCAACTTTGGCCCGTGGTCGTGGGGACGACCATATAGTCGTCGGACATGACGGTGGCGGGCCAGTCTAGTCCCGGGGTCGTGGGGACGACCATATAATCGTTGGACATGACGGTGGCGGGCCAATCTAGTCCCGGGGTCGTAGGGACGACCCTATAGTCGTCGGACATGGCGATTGGCCAACATTGGCCCGGGGTCGTCGGGACGACCCGATAGTCGTCGGACATGTCGGCGGCTGGCCAAACTAGTCCCGGGGTCGTGGGGACGATCCAATAGTCGTCGGACATGTCGGCGGCTGGCCAACTTTGGCCCGTGGTCGTGGGGACGACCCTATAGTCGTTGGACATGTCAGCGTCTGGCCAACTTTGGCCCGGTGTCGTGGGGACGACTCTATATTCGTTGGACATGTCAGCGGCTGGCCAACTTTGGCCCGTGGTCGTGGGGACGACCATATAGTCGTCGGACATGACGGTGGCGGGCCAATCTAGTCCCGGGGTCGTGGGGACGACCCTATAGTCGTCGGACATGACGGTGGCGGGCCAGTCTAGTCCCGGGTCGTGGGGACGACCCTATAGTCGTCGGACATGTCGGCGGCTGGCCAACTTTGGCCCGTGGTCGTGGGGACGACCCTATAGTCGTCAGACATGACGGTGGCGAGCCAACCTAGTCCCGGGGTCGTGGGGACGACCCTATAGTCGTCGGACATAACGGTGGCGGGCCAATCTAGTCCCGGGGTCGTGGGGACGACCCTATAGTCGTCGGACAAGTCGGCGGCTGGACAACTTTGGCCCGTGGTCGTGGGGACGACCCTATAGTCGTCGGACATGTCGGCGGTTGGCCAACTTTGGCCCGTGGTCGTGCGGACGTCCCTATAGTCGTCGGACAAGTCGGCGGCGGGCCAACCTAGTCCCGGGGTCGTGGGGACGACACTATAATCGTCGGACAAGCCGGCGGCTGGCCAACTTTGGCCCGTGGTCGTGGGGACGACCATATAGTCGTCGGACATGACGGTGGCGGGCCAATCTAGTCCCGGGGTCGTGGGGACGACCCTATAGTCGTCGGACAAGTCGGCGGCGGGCCAACCTAGTCCCGGGGTCGTGGGGACGACCCTATAGTCGTCGGACATAACGGTGGCGGGCCAATCTAGTCCCGGGGTCGTGGGGACGACCCTATAGTCGTCGGACAAGTCGGCGGCTGGCCAACTTTGGCCCATGGTCGTGGGGACGACCCTATAGTCGTCGGACATGTCGGCGGCTGGCCAACTTTGGCCCGTGGTCGTGGGGACGACCCTATAGTCGTCGGACATGTCGGCGGCTGGCCAACTTTGGCCCGTGGTCGTGGGGACGACCCTATAGTCGTCGGACATGTCGGCGGCTGGCCAACTTTGGCCCGTGGTCGTGGGGACGACCCTATAGTCGTCGGACAAGTCGGCGGCGGGCCAACCTAGTCCCGGGGTGGTGGGGACGACCCTATAGTCGTCGGACATAACGGTGGCGGGCCAGTCTAGTCCCGGGTCATGGGGACGACCCTATAGTCGTCGGACAAGTCGGCGGCTGCCCAACTTTGGCCCGTGGTCGTGGGGACGACCCTATAGTCGTCGGACATGTCGGCGGCTGGCCAACTTTGGCCCGTGGTCGTGGGGACGACCCTATAGTCGTCGGAAATGACGGTGGCGGGCCAATCTAGTCCCGGGGTCGTGGGGACGACCCTATAGTCGTCGGACAAGTTGGCGGCTGGCCAACTTTGGCCCGTGGTCGTGGGGACGACCCTATAGTCGTTGGACATGTCAGCGTCTGGCCAACTTTGGCCCGGTGTCGTGGGGACGACTCTATTGTCGTCGGACATGTCGGCGGCTGGCCAACCTAGACCCGGGGTCGTGGGGACGACCCTATATTCGTTGGACATGTCAGCGGCTGGCCAACTTTGGCCCGTGGTCGTGGGGACGACCATATAGTCGTCGGACATGACGGTGGCGGGCCAATCTAGTCCCGGGGTCGTGGGGACGACCCTATAGTCGTCGGACAAGTCGGCGGCGGGCCAACCTAGTCCCGGGGTCGTGGGGATGACCCTATAGTCGTCGGACATGACGGTGGCGGGCCAGTCTAGTCCCGGGTCGTGGGGACGACCCTATAGTCGTCGGACATGTCGGCGGCTGGCCAACTTTGGCCCGTGGTCGTGGGGACGACCCTATAGTCGTCAGACATGACGGTGGCGAGCCAACCTAGTCCCGGGGTCGTGGGGACGACCCTATAGTCGTCGGACATAACGGTGGCGGGCCAATCTAGTCCCGGGGTCGTGGGGACGACCCTATAGTCGTCGGACAAGTCGGCGGCTGGCCAACTTTGGCCCGTGGTCGTGGGGACGACCCTATAGTCGTCGGACATGTCGGCGGCTGGCCAACTTTGGCCCGTGGTCGTGCGGACGACCCTATAGTCGTCGGACAAGTCGGCGGCGGGCCAACCTAGTCCCGGGGTCGTGGGGACGACCCTATAATCGTCGGACAAGCCGGCGGCTGGCCAACTTTGGCCCGTGGTCGTGGGGACGACCATATAGTCGTCGGACATGACGGTGGCGGGCCAATCTAGTCCCGGGGTCGTGGGGACGAACCTATAGTCGTCGGACAAGTCGGCGGCGGGCCAACCTAGTCCCGGGGTCGTGGGGACGACCCTATAGTCGTCGGACATAACGGTGGCGGGCCAATCTAGTCCCGGGGTCGTGGGGACGACCCTATAGTCGTCGGACAAGTCGGCGGCTGCCCAACTTTGGCCCGTGGTCGTGGGGACGACCCTATAGTCGTCGGACATGTCGGCGGCTGGCCAACTTTGGCCCGTGGTCGTGGGGACGACCCTATAGTCGTCGGACAAGTCGGCGGCGGGCCAACCTAGTCCCGGGGTCGTGGGGACGACCCTATAGTCGTCGGACATAACGGTGGCGGGCCAATCTAGTCCCGGGGTCGTGGGGACGACCCTATAGTCGTCGGACAAGTCGGCGGCGGGCCTGCCTAGTCCCGGGGTCGTGGGGACGACCCTATAGTCGTCGGATAGGTCGGCAGCTTGCCAACTTTGGCCCGGGGTCGTGGGAACGACCCTATAGTCGTCGGACAAGTCGGCGGCGAGCCCACCTAGACGGGGGGTCGTGGGGACGACCCTATAGTCGTCGGACAAGTCGGCGGCCGGCCAACCTAGTCCGGGGGTCGTGGGGACGACCCTATAGTCGTCGGACATGACGGTGGCGGGCCAGTCTAGTCCCGGGTCGTGGGGACGACCCTATAGTCTTCGGACATGTCGGTGGCGGGCCAGTCTAGTCCCGGGTCGTGGGGACGACCCTATAGTCGTCGGACATGTCGGCGGCTGGCCAACTTTGGCCCGTGGTCGTGGAGACGACCCTATAGTCGTCAGACATGACGGTGGCGAGCCAACCTAGTCCCGGGGTCGTGGGGACGACCCTATAGTCGTCGGACATAACGGTGGCGGGCCAATCTAGTCCCGGGGTCGTGGGGACGACCCTATAGTCGTCGGACAAGTCGGCGGCTGGACAACTTTGGCCCGTGGTCGTGGGGACGACCCTATAGTCGTCGGACATGTCGGCGGTTGGCCAACTTTGGCCCGTGGTCGTGCGGACGTCCCTATAGTCGTCGGACAAGTCGGCGGCGGGCCAACCTAGTCCCGGGGTCGTGGGGACGACCCTATAATCGTCGGACAAGCCGGCGGCTGGCCAACTTTGGCCCGTGGTCGTGGGGACGACCATATAGTCGTCGGACATGACGGTGGCGGGCCAATCTAGTCCCGGGGTCGTGGGGACGACCCTATAGTCGTCGGACAAGTCGGCGGCGGGCCAACCTAGTCCCGGGGTCGTGGGGACGACCCTATAGTCGTCGGACATAACGGTGGCGGGCCAATCTAGTCCCGGGGTCGTGGGGACGACCCTATAGTCGTCGGACAAGTCGGCGGCTGGCCAACTTTGGCCCATGGTCGTGGGGACGACCCTATAGTCGTCGGACATGTCGGCGGCTGGCCAACTTTGGCCCGTGGTCGTGGGGACGACCCTATAGTCGTCGGACATGTCGGCGGCTGGCCAACTTTGGCCCGTGGTCGTGGGGACGACCCTATAGTCGTCGGACATGTCGGCGGCTGGCCAACTTTGGCCCGTGGTCGTGGGGACGACCCTATAGTCGTCGGACAAGTCGGCGGCGGGCCAACCTAGTCCCGGGGTGGTGGGGACGACCCTATAGTCGTCGGACATTACGGTGGCGGGCCAGTCTAGTCCCGGGTCATGGGGACGACCCTATAGTCGTCGGACAAGTCGGCGGCTGCCCAACTTTGGCCCGTGGTCGTGGGGACGACCCTATAGTCGTCGGACATGTCGGCGGCTGGCCAACTTTGGCCCGTGGTCGTGGGGACGACCCTATAGTCGTCGGAAATGACGGTGGCGGGCCAATCTAGTCCCGGGGTCGTGGGGACGACCCTATAGTCGTCGGACAAGTCGGCGGCTGGCCAACTTTGGCCCGTGGTCGTGGGGACGACCCTATAGTCGTTGGACATGTCAGCGTCTGGCCAACTTTGGCCCGGTGTCGTGGGGACGACTCTATTGTCGTCGGACATGTCGGCGGCTGGCCAACCTAGACCCGGGGTCGTGGGGACGACCCTATATTCGTTGGACATGTCAGCGGCTGGCCAACTTTGGCCCGTGGTCGTGGGGACGACCATATAGTCGTCGGACATGACGGTGGCGGGCCAATCTAGTCCCGGGGTCGTGGGGACGACCCTATAGTCGTCGGACAAGTCGGCGGCGGGCCAACCTAGTCCCGGGGTCGTGGGGATGACCCTATAGTCGTCGGACATGACGGTGGCGGGCCAGTCTAGTCCCGGGTCGTGGGGACGACCCTATAGTCGTCGGACATGTCGGCGGCTGGCCAACTTTGGCCCGTGGTCGTGGGGACGACCCTATAGTCGTCAGACATGACGGTGGCGAGCCAACCTAGTCCCGGGGTCGTGGGGACGACCCTATAGTCGTCGGACATAACGGTGGCGGGCCAATCTAGTCCCGGGGTCGTGGGGACGACCCTATAGTCGTCGGACAAGTCGGCGGCTGGCCAACTTTGGCCCGTGGTCGTGGGGACGACCCTATAGTCGTCGGACATGTCGGCGGCTGGCCAACTTTGGCCCGTGGTCGTGCGGACGACCCTATAGTCGTCGGACAAGTCGGCGGCGGGCCAACCTAGTCCCGGGGTCGTGGGGACGACCCTATAATCGTCGGACAAGCCGGCGGCTGGCCAACTTTGGCCCGTGGTCGTGGGGACGACCATATAGTCGTCGGACATGACGGTGGCGGGCCAATCTAGTCCCGGGGTCGTGGGGACGAACCTATAGTCGTCGGACAAGTCGGCGGCGGGCCAACCTAGTCCCGGGGTCGTGGGGACGACCCTATAGTCGTCGGACATAACGGTGGCGGGCCAATCTAGTCCCGGGGTCGTGGGGACGACCCTATAGTCGTCGGACAAGTCGGCGGCTGCCCAACTTTGGCCCGTGGTCGTGGGGACGACCCTATAGTCGTCGGACATGTCGGCGGCTGGCCAACTTTGGCCCGTGGTCGTGGGGACGACCCTATAGTCGTCGGACAAGTCGGCGGCGGGCCAACCTAGTCCCGGGGTCGTGGGGACGACCCTATAGTCGTCGGACATAACGGTGGCGGGCCAATCTAGTCCCGGGGTCGTGGGGACGACCCTATAGTCGTCGGACAAGTCGGCGGCGGGCCTGCCTAGTCCCGGGGTCGTGGGGACGACCCTATAGTCGTCGGATAGGTCGGCAGCTTGCCAACTTTGGCCCGGGGTCGTGGGAACGACCCTATAGTCGTCGGACAAGTCGGCGGCGAGCCCACCTAGACGGGGGGTCGTGGGGACGACCCTATAGTCGTCGGACAAGTCGGCGGCCGGCCAACCTAGTCCGGGGGTCGTGGGGACGACCCTATAGTCGTCGGACATGACGGTGGCGGGCCAGTCTAGTCCCGGGTCGTGGGGACGACCCTATAGTCTTCGGACATGTCGGTGGCGGGCCAGTCTAGTCCCGGGTCGTGGGGACGACCCTATAGTCGTCGGACATGTCGGCGGCTGGCCAACTTTGGCCCGTGGTCGTGGAGACGACCCTATAGTCGTCAGACATGACGGTGGCGAGCCAACCTAGTCCCGGGGTCGTGGGGACGACCCTATAGTCGTCGGACATAACGGTGGCGGGCCAATCTAGTCCCGGGGTCGTGGGGACGACCCTATAGTCGTCGGACAAGTCGGCGGCTGGCCACCTTTGGCCCGTGGTCGTGGGGACGACCCTATAGTCGTCGGACATGTCGGCGGCTGGCCAACTTTGGCCCGTGGTCGTGCGGACGACCCTATAGTCGTCGGACAAGTCGGCGGCGGGCCAACCTAGTCCCGGGGTCGTGGGGACGACCCTATAATCGTCGGACAAGCCGGCGGCTGGCCAACTTTGGCCCGTGGTCGTGGGGACGACCATATAGTCGTCGGACATGACGGTGGCGGGCCAATCTAGTCCCGGGGTCGTGGGGACGAACCTATAGTCGTCGGACAAGTCGGCGGCGGGCCAACCTAGTCCCGGGGTCGTGGGGACGACCCTATAGTCGTCGGACATAACGGTGGCGGGCCAATCTAGTCCCGGGGTCGTGGGGACGACCCTATAGTCGTCGGACAAGTCGGCGGCTGGCCAACTTTGGCCCGTGGTCGTGGGGACGACCCTATAGTCGTCGGACATGTCGGCGGCTGGCCAACTTTGGCCCGTGGTCGTGGGGACGACCCTATAGTCGTCGGACATGTCGGCGGCTGGCCAACTTTGGCCCGTGGTCGTGGGGACGACCCTATAGTCGTCGGACATGTCGGCGGCTGGCCAACTTTGGCCCGTGGTCGTGGGGACGACCCTATAGTCGTCGGACAAGTCGGCGGCGGGCCAACCTAGTCCCGGGGTCGTGGGGACGACCCTATAGTCGTCGGACATAACGGTGGCGGGCCAGTCTAGTCCCGGGTCATGAGGACGACCCTATAGTCGTCGGACAAGTCGGCGGCTGCCCAACTTTGGCCCGTGGTCGTGGGGACGACCCTATAGTCGTCGGACATGTCGGCGGCTGGCCAACTTTGGCCCGTGGTCGTGGGGACGACCCTATAGTCGTCGGAAATGACGGTGGCGGGCCAATCTAGTCCCGGGGTCGTGGGGACGACCCTATAGTAGTCGGACAAGTCGGCGGCTGGCCAACTTTGGCCCGTGGTCGTGGGGACGACCCTATAGTCGTCGGACATGTCGGCGGCTGGCCAACTTTGGCCCGTGGTCGTGGGGACGACCCTATAGTCGTCGGACAAGTCGGCGGCGGGCCAACCTAGTCCCGGGGTCGTGGGGACGACCCTATAGTCGTCGGACATAACGGTGGCGGGCCAATCTAGTCCCGGGGTCGTGGGGACGACCCTATAGTCGTCGGACAAGTCGGCGGCGGGCCTGCCTAGTCCCGGGGTCGTGGGGACGACCCTATAGTCGTCGGATAGGTCGGCAGCTTGCCAACTTTGGCCCGGGGTCGTGGGAACGACCCTATAGTCGTCGGACAAGTCGGCGGCGAGCCCACCTAGACGGGGGGTCGTGGGGACGACCCTATAGTCGTCGGACAAGTCGGCGGCCGGCCAACCTAGTCCGGGGGTCGTGGGGACGACCCTATA
This sequence comes from Andrena praecox, assembly GCA_963932275.1. Lineage (NCBI taxonomy): Eukaryota > Metazoa > Arthropoda > Insecta > Hymenoptera > Andrenidae > Andrena > Andrena praecox. Next base: position 32,116 of record CAWVQO010000628.1, on the reverse strand, counting down.
GTCGTCGGACATGACGGTGGCGGGCCAGTCTAGTCCCGGGTCGTGGGGACGACCCTATAGTCTTCGGACATGTCGGTGGCGGGCCAGTCTAGTCCCGGGTCGTGGGGACGACCCTATAGTCGTCGGACATGTCGGCGGCTGGCCAACTTTGGCCCGTGGTCGTGGGGACGACCCTATAGTCGTCGGACACGACGGTGGCGGGCCAGTCTAGTCCCGGGTCATGGGGACGACCCTATAGTCGTCGGACAAGTCGGCGGCTGGCCAACTTTGGCCCGTGGTCGTGGGGACGACCCTATAGTCGTCGGAAATGACGGTGGCGGGCCAATCTAGTCCCGGGGTCGTGGGGACGACCTTACAGTCGTCGGACAAGTCGGCGGCGAGCCAATCTAGTCCCGCGGTCGTGGAGACGACCCTATAGTCGTCGGACAAGTCAGCGGCTGGCCAACATTGGCCCGTGGTCGTGGGGACGACCATATAGTCGTCGGACATGACGGTGGCGGGCCACTCTAGTCCCGGGTCGTGGGGACGACCCTATAGTCGTCGGACATGTCGGCGGCTGGCCAACTTTGACCCGGGGTCGTGGGGACGACCCTATAGTCGTCGGATATGTCGGCGGCTGGCCAACTTTGGCCCGTGGTCGTGGGGACGACCCTATAGTCGTCGGAAATGACGGTGGCGGGCCAATCTATTCCCGGGGTCGTGGGGACGACCCTATATTCGTCGGACATATCAGCGGCTGGCCAACTTTGGCCCGGGGTCGTGGGGACGACCCTACAGTCGTCGGATATGTCGGCGGCTGGCCAACTTTGGCCCGTGGTCGTGGGGACGACCCTATAGTGGTCGGAAATGACGGTGGCGGGCCAATCTAGTCCCGGGGTCGTGGGGACGACCCTATAGTCGTCGGACAAGTCGGCGGCGGGCCAACCTAGTCCCGGGGTCGTGGGGATGACCCTATAGTCGTCGGACATGACGGTGGCGGGCCAGTCTAGTCCCGGGTCGTGGGGACGACCCTATAGTCGTCGGACATGTCGCCGGCTGGCCAACTTTGGCCCGTGGTCGTGGGGAGGACCCTATACTCGTCGGACAAGTCGGCGGCGTACCAACCAAGTCCGGGGGTCGTGGGGACGACCCTATAGTCGTCGGACATGACGGTGGCGGGCCAGTCTAGTCCCGGGTCACGGGGACGACCCTGTAGTCGTCGGACAAGTCAGCGGCTAGCCTACATTGGCCCGTGGTCGTGGGGACGACCATATAGTCGTCGGACATGACGGTGGCGGGCCAGTCTAGTCCCGGGTCATGGGGACGACCCTATAGTCGTCGGACAAGTCGGCGGCTGGCCAACTTTGGCCCGTGGTCGTGGGGACGACCCTATAGTCGTCGGACATGACGGTGGCGGGCCACTCTAGTCCCGGGTCGTGGGGACGACCCTATAGTCGTCGGACATGTCGGCGGCTGGCCAACTTTGACCCGGGGTCGTGGGGACGACCCTATAGTCGTCGGATATGTCGGCGGCTGGCCAACTTTGGCCCGTGGTCGTGCGGACGACCCTATAGTCGTCGGAAATGACGGTGGCGGGCCAATCTATTCCCGGGGTCGTGGGGACGACCCTATATTCGTCGGACATATCAGCGGCTGGCCAACTTTGGTCCGGGGTCGTGGGGACGACCCTACAGTCGTCGGATATGTCGGCGGCTGGCCAACTTTGGCCCGTGGTCGTGGGGACGACCCTATAGTGGTCGGAAATGACGGTGGCGGGCCAATCTAGTCCCGGGGTCGTGGGGACGACCCTATAGTCGTCGGACAAGTCGGCGGCGGGCCAACCTAGTCCCGGGGTCGTGGGGATGACCCTATAGTCGTCGGACATGACGGTGGCGGGCCAGTCTAGTCCCGGGTCGTGGGGACGACCCTATAGTCGTCGGACATGTCGGCGGCTGGCCAACTTTGGCCCGTGGTCGTGGGGACGACCCTATAGTCGTCGGAAATGACGGTGGCGGGCCAATCTAGTCCCGGGGTCGTGGGGACGACCCTATAGTAGTCGGACAAGTCGGCGGCTGGCCAACTTTGGCCCGTGGTCGTGGGGACGACCCTATAGTCGTCGGACATGTCGGCGGCTGGCCAACTTTGGCCCGTGGTCGTGGGGACGACCCTATAGTCGTCGGACAAGTCGGCGGCGGGCCAACCTAGTCCCGGGGGCGTGGGGACGACCCTATAGTCGTCGGACATAACGGTGGCGGGCCAATCTAGTCCCGGGGTCGTGGGGACGACCCTATAGTCGTCGGACAAGTCGGCGGCGGGCCTGCCTAGTCCCGGGGTCGTGGGGACGACCCTATAGTCGTCGGATAGGTCGGCAGCTTGCCAACTTTGGCCCGGGGTCGTGGGAACGACCCTATAGTCGTCGGACAATTCGGCGGCGAGCCCACCTAGACGGGGGGTCGTGGGGACGACCCTATAGTCGTCGGACAAGTCGGCGGCCGGCCAACCTAGTCCGGGGGTCGTGGGGACGACCCTATAGTCGTCGGACATGACGGTGGCGGGCCAGTCTAGTCCCGGGTCGTGGGGACGACCCTATAGTCTTCGGACATGTCGGTGGCGGGCCAGTCTAGTCCCGGGTCGTGGGGACGACCCTATAGTCGTCGGACATGTCGGCGGCTGGCCAACTTTGGCCCGTGGTCGTGGGGACGACCCTATAGTCGTCGGACACGACGGTGGCGGGCCAGTCTAGTCCCGGGTCATGGGGACGACCCTATAGTCGTCGGACAAGTCGGCGGCTGGCCAACTTTGGCCCGTGGTCGTGGGGACGACCCTATAGTCGTCGGAAATGACGGTGGCGGGCCAATCTAGTCCCGGGGTCGTGGGGACGACCTTACAGTCGTCGGACAAGTCGGCGGCGAGCCAATCTAGTCCCGCGGTCGTGGAGACGACCCTATAGTCGTCGGACAAGTCAGCGGCTGGCCAACATTGGCCCGTGGTCGTGGGGACGACCATATAGTCGTCGGACATGACGGTGGCGGGCCACTCTAGTCCCGGGTCGTGGGGACGACCCTATAGTCGTCGGACATGTCGGCGGCTGGCCAACTTTGACCCGGGGTCGTGGGGACGACCCTATAATCGTCGGATATGTCGGCGGCTGGCCAACTTTGGCCCGTGGTCGTGGGGACGACCCTATAGTCGTCGGAAATGACGGTGGCGGGCCAATCTATTCCCGGGGTCGTGGGGACGACCCTATATTCGTCGGACATATCAGCGGCTGGCCAACTTTGGCCCGGGGTCGTGGGGACGACCCTACAGTCGTCGGATATGTCGGCGGCTGGCCAACTTTGGCCCGTGGTCGTGGGGACGATCCAATAGTCGTCGGACATGTCGGCGGCTGGCCAACTTTGGCCCGTGGTCGTGGGGACGACCCTATAGTCGTTGGACATGTCAGCGGCTGGCCAACTTTGGCCCGGTGTCGTGGGGACGACTCTATTGTCGTCGGACATGTCGGTGGCGGGCCAGTCTAGTCCCGGGTCATGGGGACGACCCTGTAGTCGTCGGACAAGTCAGCGGCTGGCCTACATTGGCCCGTGGTCGTGGGGACGACCATATAGTCGTCGGACATGACGGTGGCGGGCCAGTCTAGTCCCGGGTCATGGGGACGACCCTATAGTCGTCGGACAAGTCGGCGGCTGGCCAACTTTGGCCCGTGGTCGTGGGGACGACCGTATAGTCGTCGGAAATGTCGGTGGCTGTCCAACTTTGGCCCGGGGGTCGTGGGGACGACCCTATAGTCGTCGGACATGTCGGCGGCGAGCCAACATTGACCCGGGGTCGTGGGGACGACTCTATAGTCGTCGGTCAAGTCGGCGGCGGGACAAGCTTGTCCCGGGGTCGTGGGGACGACCCTATAATCATCGGACATGACGGTGGCGGGCCAATCTAGTCCCGGGGTCGTGGGGACGACCATATAATCGTTGGACATGACGGTGGCGGGCCAATCTAGTCCCGGGGTCGTATGGACGACCCTATAGTCGTCGGATAGGTCGGCAGCTTGCCAACTTTGGCCCGGGGTCGTGGGAACGACCCAATAGTCGTCGGACAAGTCGGCGGCGAGCCCACCTAGTCGGGGGGTCGTGGGGACGACCCTATAGTCGTCGGACAAGTCGGCGGCCGGCCAACCTAGTCCGGGGGTCGTGGGGACGACCCTATAGTCGTCGGACATGACGGTGGCGGGCCAGTCAAGTCCCGGGTCGTGGGGACGACCCTATAGTCTTCGGACATGTCGGTGGCGGGCCAGTCTAGTCCCGGGTCGTGGGGACGACCCTATAGTCGTCGGACATGTCGGCGGCTGGCCAACTTTGGCCCGTGGTCGTGGGGACAACCCTATAGTCGTCGGACACGACGGTGGCGGGCCAGTCTAGTCCCGGGTCATGGGGACGACCCTATAGTCGTCGGACAAGTCGGCGGCTGGCCAACTTTGGCCCGTGGTCGTGGCGACGACCCTATAGTCGTCGGAAATGACGGTGGCGGGCCAATCTAGTCCCGGGGTCGTGGGGACGACCTTACAGTCGTCGGACATGACGGTGGCGGGCCAGTCTAGTCCCGGGTCATGGGGACGACCCTATAGTCGTCGGACAAGTCAGCGGCTGGCCTACATTGGCCCGTGGTCGTGGGGACGACCATATAGTCGTCGGACATGACGGTGGCGGGCCAGTCTAGTCCCGGGTCATGGGGACGACCCTATAGTCGTCGGACAAGTCGGCGGCTGGCCAACTTTGGCCCGTGGTCGTGGGGACGACCCTATAGTCGTCGGAAATGTCGGTGGCTGTCCAACTTTGGCCCGGGGGTCGTGGGGAAGACCCTATAGTCGTCGGACATGTCGGCGGCGAGCCAACATTGACCCGGGGTCGTGGGGACGACTCTATAGTCGTCGGACATGTCGGTGGCGGGCCCGTCTAGTCCCGGGTCGTGGGGACGACCCTATAGTCGTCGGACATGTCGGCGGCTGGCCAACTTTGGCCCGTGGTCGTGGGGAGGACCCTATACTCGTCGGACAAGTCGGCGGCGTACCAACCAAGTCCGGGGGACGTGGGGACGACCCTATAGTCGTCGGACATGACGGTGGCGGGACAGTCTAGTCCCGGGACATGGGGACGACCCTATAGTCGTCGGACAAGTCAGCGGATGGCCTACATTGGCCCGTGGTCGTGGGGACGACCATATAGTCGTCGGACATGACGGTGGCGGGCCAGTCTAGTCCCGGGGTCGTGGGGACGACCATATAATCGTTGGACATGACGGTGGCGGGCCAATCTAGTCCCGGGGTCGTAGGGACGACCCTATAGTCGTCGGATAGGTCGGCAGCTTGCCAACTTTGGCCCGGGGTCGTGGGAACGACCCAATAGTCGTCGGACAAGTCGGCGGCGAGCCCACCTAGTCGGGGGGTCGTGGGGACGACCCTATAGTCGTCGGACATGACGGTGGCGGGCCAGTCTAGTCCCGGGTCGTGGGGACGACTCTATTGTCGTCGGACATGTCGGCGGCTGGCCAACCTAGACCCGGGGTCGTGGGGACGACCCTATAGTCGTCGGACATGTCGGCGGCTGGCCAACCTAGTCCCGAGGTCGTCGGACTTGACGGTGGCGGGCCAATCTAGTCCCGGGGTCGTGGGGACGACCCTATAGTCGTCGGTCAAGTCGGCGGCGGGACAAGCTTGTCCCGGGGTCGTGGGGACGACCCTATAATCATCGGACATGACGGTGGCTGGCCAATCTAGTCCCGGGGTCGTGGGGACGACCCTATAGACGTCGGACATGTCGGCGGCTGGCCAACTTTGGCCCGTGGTCGTGGGGACGATCCAATAGTCGTCGGACATGTCGGCGGCTGGCCAACTTTGGCCCGGTGTCGTGGGGACGACTCTATTGTCGTCGGACATGTCGGCGGCTGGCCAACCTAGACCCGGGGTCGTGGGGACGACCCTATAGTCGTCGGACATGTCGGCGGCTGGCCAACCTAGTCCCGAGGTCGTCGGACTTGACGGTGGCGGGCCAATCTAGTCCCGGGGTCGTGGGGACGACCCTATAGTCGTCGGTCAAGTCGGCGGCGGGACAAGCTTGTCCCGGGGTCGTGGGGACGACCCTATAATCATCGGACATGACGGTGGCGGGCCAATCTAGTCCCGGGGTCGTGGGGACGACCATATAATCGTTGGACATGACGGTGGCGGGCCAATCTAGTCCCGGGGTCGTAGGGACGACCCTATAGTCGTCGGATAGGTCGGCAGCTTGCCAACTTTGGCCCGGGGTCGTGGGAACGACCCAATAGTCGTCGGACAAGTCGGCGGCGAGCCCACCTAGTCGGGGGGTCGTGGGGACGACCCTATAGTCGTCGGACATGACGGTGGCGGGCCAGTCTAGTCCCGGGTCGTGGGGACGACTCTATTGTCGTCGGACATGTCGGCGGCTGGCCAACCTAGACCCGGGGTCGTGGGGACGACCCTATAGTCGTCGGACATGTCGGCGGCTGGCCAACCTAGTCCCGAGGTCGTCGGACTTGACGGTGGCGGGCCAATCTAGTCCCGGGGTCGTGGGGACGACCCTATAGTCGTCGGACAAGTCGGCGGCGGGCCAACCTAGTCCCGGGGTCGTGGGGATGACCCTATAATCATCGGACATGACGGTGGCTGGCCAATCTAGTCCCGGGGTCGTGGGGACGACCCTATAGTCGTCGGACAAGTCGGCGGCGGGCCAACCTAGTCCCGGGGTCGTGGGGATGACCCTATAGTCGTCGGACATGACGGTGGCGGGCCAGTCTAGTCCCGGGTCGTGGGGACGACCCTATAGTCGTCGGACATGTCGGCGGCTGGCCAACTTTGGCCCGTGGTCGTGGGGACGACCCTATAGTCGTCGGAAATGTCGGTGGCTGTCCAACTTTGGCCCGGGGGTCGTGGGGACGACCCTATAGTCGTCGGACATGTCGGCGGCGAGCCAACATTGACCCGGGGTCGTGGGGACGACTCTATAGTCGTCGGTCAAGTCGGCGGCGGGACAAGCTTGTCCCGGGGTCGTGGGGACGACCCTATAATCATCGGACATGACGGTGGCGGGCCAATCTAGTCCCGGGGTCGTGGGGACGACCATATAATCGTTGGACATGACGGTGGCGGGCCAATCTAGTCCCGGGGTCGTATGGACGACCCTATAGTCGTCGGATAGGTCGGCAGCTTGCCAACTTTGGCCCGGGGTCGTGGGAACGACCCAATAGTCGTCGGACAAGTCGGCGGCGAGCCCACCTAGTCGGGGGGTCGTGGGGACGACCCTATAGTCGTCGGACAAGTCGGCGGCCGGCCAACCTAGTCCGGGGGTCGTGGGGACGACCCTATAGTCGTCGGACATGACGGTGGCGGGCCAGTCTAGTCCCGGGTCGTGGGGACGACCCTATAGTCTTCGGACATGTCGGTGGCGGGCCAGTCTAGTCCCGGGTCGTGGGAACGACCCTATAGTCGTCGGACATGTCGGCGGCTGGCCAACTTTGGCCCGTGGTCGTGGGGACGACCCTATAGTCGTCGGAAATGACGGTGGCGGGCCAATCTAGTCCCGGGGTCGTGGGGACGACCCTATAGTCGTCGGACAAGTCGGCGGCTGGCCAACTTTGGCCCGTGGTCGTGGGGACGACCCTATAGTCGTCGGAAATGACGGTGGCGGGCCAATCTAGTCCCGGGGTCGTGGGGACGACCCTATAGTCGTCGGACAAGTCGGCGGCTGGCCAACTTTGGCCCGTGGTCGTGGGGACGACCCTATAGTCGTCGGACATGTCGGCGGCTGGCCAACTTTGGCCCGTGGTCGTGGGGACGACCCTATAGTCGTCGGACAAGTCGGCGGCGGGCCAACCTAGTCCCGGGGGCGTGGGGACGACCCTATAGTCGTCGGACATAACGGTGGCGGGCCAATCTAGTCCCGGGGTCGTGGGGACGACCCTATAGTCGTCGGACAAGTCGGCGGCGGGCCTGCCTAGTCCCGGGGTCGTGGGGACGACCCTATAGTCGTCGGATAGGTCGGCAGCTTGCCAACTTTGGCCCGGGGTCGTGGGAACGACCCTATAGTCGTCGGACAAGTCGGCGGCGAGCCCACCTAGTCGGGGGGTCGTGGGGACGACCCTATAGTCGTCGGACAAGTCGGCGGCCGGCCAACCTAGTCCGGGGGTCGTGGGGACGACCCTATAGTCGTCGGACAAGTCGGCGGCCGGCCAACCTAGTCCGGGGGTCGTGGGGACGACCCTATAGTCGTCGGACATGACGGTGGCGGGCCAGTCTAGTCCCGGGTCGTGGGGACGACCCTATAGTCTTCGGACATGTCGGTGGCGGGCCAGTCTAGTCCCGGGTCGTGGGGACGACCCTATAGTCGTCGGACATGTCGGCGGCTGGCCAACTTTGGCCCGTGGTCGTGGGGACGACCCTATAGTCGTCGGACACGACGGTGGCGGGCCAGTCTAGTCCCGGGTCATGGGGACGACCCTATAGTCGTCGGACAAGTCGGCGGCTGGCCAACTTTGGCCCGTGGTCGTGGGGACGACCCTATAGTTGTCGGAAATGACGGTGGCGGGCCAATCTAGTCCCGGGGTCGTGGGGACGACCTTACAGTCGTCGGACATGACGGTGGCGGGCCAGTCTAGTCCCGGGTCATGGGGACGACCCTATAGTCGTCGGACAAGTCAGCGGCTGGCCTACATTGGCCCGTGGTCGTGGGGACGACCATATAGTCGTCGGACATGACGGTGGCGGGCCAGTCTAGTCCCGGGGTCGTGGGGACGACCATATAATCGTTGGACATGACGGTGGCGGGCCAATCTAGTCCCGGGGTCGTAGGGACGACCCTATAGTCGTCGGACATGGCGATTGGCCAACATTGGCCCGGGGTCGTCGGGACGACCCGATAGTCGTCGGACATGTCGGCGGCTGGCCAAACTAGTCCCGGGGTCGTGGGGACGATCCAATAGTCGTCGGACATGTCGGCGGCTGGCCAACTTTGGCCCGTGGTCGTGGGGACGACCCTATAGTCGTTGGACATGTCAGCGTCTGGCCAACTTTGGCCCGGTGTCGTGGGGACGACTCTATTGTCGTCGGACATGTCGGCGGCTGGCCAACCTAGACCCGGGGTCGTGGGGACGACCCTATATTCGTTGGACATGTCAGCGGCTGGCCAACTTTGGCCCGTGGTCGTGGGGACGACCATATAGTCGTCGGACATGACGGTGGCGGGCCAATCTAGTCCCGGGGTCGTGGGGACGACCCTATAGTCGTCGGACAAGTCGGCGGCGGGCCAACCTAGTCCCGGGGTCGTGGGGATGACCCTATCGTCGTCGGACATGACGGTGGCGGGCCAGTCTAGTCCCGGGTCGTGGGGACGACCCTATAGTCGTCGGACATGTCGGCGGCTGGCCAACTTTGGCCCGTGGTCGTGGGGACGACCCTATAGTCGTCAGACATGACGGTGGCGAGCCAACCTAGTCCCGGGGTCGTGGGGACGACCCTATAGTCGTCGGACATAACGGTGGCGGGCCAATCTAGTCCCGGGGTCGTGGGGACGACCCTATAGTCGTCGGACAAGTCGGCGGCTGGCCAACTTTGGCCCGCGGTCGTGGGGACGACCCTATAGTCGTCGGACATGTCGGCGGCTGGCCAACTTTGGCCCGTGGTCGTGGGGACGACCATATAGTCGTCGGACATGACGGTGGCGGTCCAATCTAGTCCCGGGGTCGTGGGGACGACCCTATAGTCGTCGGACAAGTCGGCGGCGGGCCAACCTAGTCCCGGGCCGTGGGGACGACCATATAGTCGTCGGACATAACGGTGGCGGGCCAATCTAGTCCCGGGGTCGTGGGGACGACCCTATAGTCGTCGGACAAGTCGGCGGCTGGCCAACTTTGGCCCGTGGTCGTGGGGACGACCCTATAGTCGTCGGACATGTCGGCGGGTGGCCAACTTTGGCCCGTGGTCGTGGGGACGACCCTATAGTCGTCGGACATGTCGGCGGCTGGCCAACTTTGGCCCGTGGTCGTGGGGACGACCCTATAGTCGTCGGACATGTCGGCGGCTGGCCAACTTTGGCCCGTGGTCGTGGGGACGACCCTATAGTCGTCGGACAAGTCGGCGGCGGGCCAACCTAGTCCCGGGGTCGTGGGGACGACCCTATAGTCGTCGGACATAACGGTGGCGGGCCAGTCTAGTCCCGGGTCGTGGGGACGACCCTATAGTCGTCGGACATGTCGGCGGCTGTCCAACTTTGGCCCGTGGTCGTGGGGACGACCCTATAGTCGTCAGACATGACGGTGGCGAGCCAACCTAGTCCCGGGGTCGTGGGGACGACCCTATAGTCGTCGGACATAACGGTGGCGGGCCAATCTAGTCCCGGGGTCGTGGGGACGACCCTATAGTCGTCGGACAAGTCGGCGGCTGGACAACTTTGGCCCGTGGTCGTGGGGACGACCCTATAGTCGTCGGACATGTCGGCGGTTGGCCAACTTTGGCCCGTGGTCGTGCGGACGTCCCTATAGTCGTCGGACAAGTCGGCGGCGGGCCAACCTAGTCCCGGGGTCGTGGGGACGACCCTATAATCGTCGGACAAGCCGGCGGCTGGCCAACTTTGGCCCGTGGTCGTGGGGACGACCATATAGTCGTCGGACATGACGGTGGCGGGCCAATCTAGTCCCGGGGTCGTGGGGACGACCCTATAGTCGTCGGACAAGTCGGCGGCGGGCCAACCTAGTCCCGGGGTCGTGGGGACGACCCTATAGTCGTCGGACATAACGGTGGCGGGCCAATCTAGTCCCGGGGTCGTGGGGACGACCCTATAGTCGTCGGACAAGTCGGCGGCTGGCCAACTTTGGCCCATGGTCGTGGGGACGACCCTATAGTCGTCGGACATGTCGGCGGCTGGCCAACTTTGGCCCGTGGTCGTGGGGACGACCCTATAGTCGTCGGACATGTCGGCGGCTGGCCAACTTTGGCCCGTGGTCGTGGGGACGACCCTATAGTCGTCGGACATGTCGGCGGCTGGCCAACTTTGGCCCGTGGTCGTGGGGACGACCCTATAGTCGTCGGACAAGTCGGCGGCGGGCCAACCTAGTCCCGGGGTGGTGGGGACGACCCTATAGTCGTCGGACATAACGGTGGCGGGCCAGTCTAGTCCCGGGTCATGGGGACGACCCTATAGTCGTCGGACAAGTCGGCGGCTGCCCAACTTTGGCCCGTGGTCGTGGGGACGACCCTATAGTCGTCGGACATGTCGGCGGCTGGCCAACTTTGGCCCGTGGTCGTGGGGACGACCCTATAGTCGTCGGAAATGACGGTGGCGGGCCAATCTAGTCCCGGGGTCGTGGGGACGACCCTATAGTCGTCGGACAAGTCGGCGGCTGGCCAACTTTGGCCCGTGGTCGTGGGGACGACCCTATAGTCGTTGGACATGTCAGCGTCTGGCCAACTTTGGCCCGGTGTCGTGGGGACGACTCTATTGTCGTCGGACATGTCGGCGGCTGGCCAACCTAGACCCGGGGTCGTGGGGACGACCCTATATTCGTTGGACATGTCAGCGGCTGGCCAACTTTGGCCCGTGGTCGTGGGGACGACCATATAGTCGTCGGACATGACGGTGGCGGGCCAATCTAGTCCCGGGGTCGTGGGGACGACCCTATAGTCGTCGGACAAGTCGGCGGCGGGCCAACCTAGTCCCGGGGTCGTGGGGATGACCCTATAGTCGTCGGACATGACGGTGGCGGGCCAGTCTAGTCCCGGGTCGTGGGGACGACCCTATAGTCGTCGGACATGTCGGCGGCTGGCCAACTTTGGCCCGTGGTCGTGGGGACGACCCTATAGTCGTCAGACATGACGGTGGCGAGCCAACCTAGTCCCGGGGTCGTGGGGACGACCCTATAGTCGTCGGACATAACGGTGGCGGGCCAATCTAGTCCCGGGGTCGTGGGGACGACCCTATAGTCGTCGGACAAGTCGGCGGCTGGCCAACTTTGGCCCGTGGTCGTGGGGACGACCCTATAGTCGTCGGACATGTCGGCGGCTGGCCAACTTTGGCCCGTGGTCGTGCGGACGACCCTATAGTCGTCGGACAAGTCGGCGGCGGGCCAACCTAGTCCCGGGGTCGTGGGGACGACCCTATAATCGTCGGACAAGCCGGCGGCTGGCCAACTTTGGCCCGTGGTCGTGGGGACGACCATATAGTCGTCGGACATGACGGTGGCGGGCCAATCTAGTCCCGGGGTCGTGGGGACGAACCTATAGTCGTCGGACAAGTCGGCGGCGGGCCAACCTAGTCCCGGGGTCGTGGGGACGACCCTATAGTCGTCGGACATAACGGTGGCGGGCCAATCTAGTCCCGGGGTCGTGGGGACGACCCTATAGTCGTCGGACAAGTCGGCGGCTGGCCAACTTTGGCCCGTGGTCGTGGGGACGACCCTATAGTCGTCGGACATGTCGGCGGCTGGCCAACTTTGGCCCGTGGTCGTGGGGACGACCCTATAGTCGTCGGACATGTCGGCGGCTGGCCAACTTTGGCCCGTGGTCGTGGGGACGACCCTATAGTCGTCGGACATGTCGGCGGCTGGCCAACTTTGGCCCGTGGTCGTGGGGACGACCCTATAGTCGTCGGACAAGTCGGCGGCGGGCCAACCTAGTCCCGGGGTCGTGGGGACGACCCTATAGTCGTCGGACATAACGGTGGCGGGCCAGTCTAGTCCCGGGTCATGAGGACGACCCTATAGTCGTCGGACAAGTCGGCGGCTGCCCAACTTTGGCCCGTGGTCGTGGGGACGACCCTATAGTCGTCGGAAATGACGGTGGCGGGCCAATCTAGTCCCGGGGTCGTGGGGACGACCTTACAGTCGTCGGACAAGTCGGCGGCGAGCCAATCTAGTCCCGCGGTCGTGGAGACGACCCTATAGTCGTCGGACAAGTCAGCGGCTGGCCAACATTGGCCCGTGGTCGTGGGGACGACCATATAGTCGTCGGACATGACGGTGGCGGGCCACTCTAGTCCCGGGTCGTGGGGACGACCCTATAGTCGTCGGACATGTCGGCGGCTGGCCAACTTTGACCCGGGGTCGTGGGGACGACCCTATAATCGTCGGATATGTCGGCGGCTGGCCAACTTTGGCCCGTGGTCGTGGGGACGACCCTATAGTCGTCGGAAATGACGGTGGCGGGCCAATCTATTCCCGGGGTCGTGGGGACGACCCTATATTCGTCGGACATATCAGCGGCTGGCCAACTTTGGCCCGGGGTCGTGGGGACGACCCTACAGTCGTCGGATATGTCGGCGGCTGGCCAACTTTGGCCCGTGGTCGTGGGGACGACCCTATAGTGGTCGGAAATGACGGTGGCGGGCCAATCTAGTCCCGGGGTCGTGGGGACGACCCTATAGTCGTCGGACAAGTCGGCGGCGGGCCAACCTAGTCCCGGGGTCGTGGGGATGACCCTATAGTCGTCGGACATGACGGTGGCGGGCCAGTCTAGTCCCGGGTCGTGGGGACGACCCTATAGTCGTCGGACATGTCGGCGGCTGGCCAACTTTGGCCCGTGGTCGTGGGGACGACCCTATAGTCGTCGGAAATGTCGGTGGCTGTCCAACTTTGGCCCGGGGGTCGTGGGGACGACCCTATAGTCGTCGGACATGTCGGCGGCGAGCCAACATTGACCCGGGGTCGTGGGGACGACTCTATAGTCGTCGGTCAAGTCGGCGGCGGGACAAGCTTGTCCCGGGGTCGTGGGGACGACCCTATAATCATCGGACATGACGGTGGCGGGCCAATCTAGTCCCGGGGTCGTGGGGACGACCATATAATCGTTGGACATGACGGTGGCGGGCCAATCTAGTCCCGGGGTCGTATGGACGACCCTATAGTCGTCGGATAGGTCGGCAGCTTGCCAACTTTGGCCCGGGGTCGTGGGAACGACCCAATAGTCGTCGGACAAGTCGGGGGCGAGCCCACCTAGTCGGGGGGTCGTGGGGACGACCCTATAGTCGTCGGACAAGTCGGCGGCCGGCCAACCTAGTCCGGGGGTCGTGGGGACGACCCTATAGTCGTCGGACATGACGGTGGCGGGCCAGTCAAGTCCCGGGTCGTGGGGACGACCCTATAGTCTTCGGACATGTCGGTGGCGGGCCAGTCTAGTCCCGGGTCGTGGGGACGACCCTATAGTCGTCGGACATGTCGGCGGCTGGCCAACTTTGGCCCGTGGTCGTGGGGACGACCCTATAGTCGTCGGACACGACGGTGGCGGGCCAGTCTAGTCCCGGGTCATGGGGACGACCCTATAGTCGTCGGACAAGTCGGCGGCTGGCCAACTTTGGCCCGTGGTCGTGGGGACGACCCTATAGTCGTCGGAAATGACGGTGGCGGGCCAATCTAGTCCCGGGGTCGTGGGGACGACCTTACAGCCGTCGGACATGACGGTGGCGGGCCAGTCTAGTCCCGGGTCATGGGGACGACCCTATAGTCGTCGGACAAGTCAGCGGCTGGCCTACATTGGCCCGTGGTCGTGGGGACGACCATATAGTCGTCGGACATGACGGTGGCGGGCCAGTCTAGTCCCGGGTCATGGGGACGACCCTATAGTCGTCGGACAAGTCGGCGGCTGGCCAACTTTGGCCCGTGGTCGTGGGGACGACCCTATAGTCGTCGGAAATGTCGGTGGCTGTCCAACTTTGGCCCGGGGGTCGTGGGGAAGACCCTATAGTCGTCGGACATGTCGGCGGCGAGCCAACATTGACCCGGGGTCGTGGGGACGACTCTATAGTCGTCGGACATGTCGGTGGCGGGCCCGTCTAGTCCCGGGTCGTGGGGACGACCCTATAGTCGTCGGACATGTCGGCGGCAGGCCAACTTTGGCCCGTGGTCGTGGGGAGGACCCTATACTCGTCGGACAAGTCGGCGGCGTACCAACCAAGTCCGGGGGTCGTGGGGACGACCCTATAGTCGTCGGACATGACGGTGGCGGGACAGTCTAGTCCCGGGTCATGGGGACGTCCCTATAGTCGTCGGACAAGTCAGCGGATGGCCTACATTGGCCCGTGGTCGTGGGGACGACCATATAGTCGTCGGACATGACGGTGGCGGGCCAGTCTAGTCCCGGGGTCGTGGGGACGACCATATAATCGTTGGACATGACGGTGGCGGGCCAATCTAGTCCCGGGGTCGTAGGGACGACCCTATAGTCGTCGGACATGGCGATTGGCCAACATTGGCCCGGGGTCGTCGGGACGACCCGATAGTCGTCGGACATGTCGGCGGCTGGCCAAACTAGTCCCGGGGTCGTGGGGACGACCCTATAGACGTCGGACATGTCGGCGGCTGGCCAACTTTGGCCCGTGGTCGTGGGGACGATCCAATAGTCGTCGGACATGTCGGCGGCTGGCCAACTTTGGCCCGTGGTCGTGGGGACGACCCTATAGTCGTTGGACATGTCAGCGGCTGGCCAACTTTGGCCCGGTGTCGTGGGGACGACTCTATTGTCGTCGGACATGTCGGTGGCGGGCCAGTCTAGTCCCGGGTCATGGGGACGACCCTGTAGTCGTCGGACAAGTCAGCGGCTGGCCTACATTGGCCCGTGGTCGTGGGGACGACCATATAGTCGTCGGACATGGCGATTGGCCAACATTGGCCCGGGGTCGTCGGGACGACCCGATAGTCGTCGGACATGTCGGCGGCTGGCCAAACTAGTCCCGGGGTCGTGGGGACGACCCTATAGACGTCGGACATGTCGGCGGCTGGCCAACTTTGGCCCGTGGTCGTGGGGACGATCCAATAGTCGTCGGACATGTCGGCGGCTGGCCAACTTTGGCCCGTGGTCGTGGGGACGACCCTATAGTCGTTGGACATGTCAGCGGCTGGCCAACTTTGGACCGGTGTCGTGGGGACGACTCTATTGTCGTCGGACATGTCGGCGGCTGGCCAACCTAGACCCGGGGTCGTGGGGACGACCCTATATTCGTTGGACATGTCAGCGGCTGGCCAACTTTGGCCCGGTGTCGTGGGGACGACTCTATTGTCGTCGGACATGTCGGCGGCTGGCCAACCTAGACCCGGGGTCGTGGGGACGACCCTATAGTCGTCGGACATGTCGGCGGCTGGCCAACCTAGTCCCGAGGTCGTCGGACTTGACGGTGGCGGGCCAATCTAGTCCCGGGGTCGTGGGGACGACCCTATAGTCGTCGGTCAAGTCGGCGGCGGGACAAGCTTGTCCCGGGGTCGTGGGGACGACCCTATAATCATCGGACATGACGGTGGCGGGCCAATCTAGTCCCGGGGTCGTGGGGACGACCATATAATCGTTGGACATGACGGTGGCGGGCCAATCTAGTCCCGGGGTCGTAGGGACGACCCTATAGTCGTCGGATAGGTCGGCAGCTTGCCAACTTTGGCCCGGGGTCGTGGGAACGACCCAATAGTCGTCGGACAAGTCGGCGGCGAGCCCACCTAGTCGGGGGGTCGTGGGGACGACCCTATAGTCGTCGGACATGACGGTGGCGGGCCAGTCTAGTCCCGGGTCGTGGGGACGACTCTATTGTCGTCGGACATGTCGGCGGCTGGCCAACCTAGACCCGGGGTCGTGGGGACGACCCTATAGTCGTCGGACATGTCGGCGGCTGGCCAACCTAGTCCCGAGGTCGTCGGACTTGACGGTGGCGGGCCAATCTAGTCCCGGGGTCGTGGGGACGACCCTATAGTCGTCGGTCAAGTCGGCGGCGGGACAAGCTTGTCCCGGGGTCGTGGGGACGACCCTATAATCATCGGACATGACGGTGGCTGGCCAATCTAGTCCCGGGGTCGTGGGGACGACCCTATAGTCGTCGGACAAGTCGGCGGCGGGCCAACCTAGTCCCGGGGTCGTGGGGATGACCCTATAGTCGTCGGACATGACGGTGGCGGGCCAGTCTAGTCCCGGGTCGTGGGGACGACCCTATAGTCGTCGGACATGTCGGCGGCTGGCCAACTTTGGCCCGTGGTCGTGGGGACGACCCTATAGTCGTCGGAAATGTCGGTGGCTGTCCAACTTTGGCCCGGGGGTCGTGGGGACGACCCTATAGTCGTCGGACATGTCGGCGGCGAGCCAACATTGACCCGGGGTCGTGGGGACGACTCTATAGTCGTCGGTCAAGTCGGCGGCGGGACAAGCTTGTCCCGGGGTCGTGGGGACGACCCTATAATCATCGGACATGACGGTGGCGGGCCAATCTAGTCCCGGGGTCGTGGGGACGACCATATAATCGTTGGACATGACGGTGGCGGGCCAATCTAGTCCCGGGGTCGTATGGACGACCCTATAGTCGTCGGATAGGTCGGCAGCTTGCCAACTTTGGCCCGGGGTCGTGGGAACGACCCAATAGTCGTCGGACAAGTCGGCGGCGAGCCCACCTAGTCGGGGGGTCGTGGGGACGACCCTATAGTCGTCGGACAAGTCGGCGGCTGGCCAACTTTGGCCCGTGGTCGTGGGGACGACCCTATAGTTGTCGGAAATGACGGTGGCGGGCCAATCTAGTCCCGGGGTCGTGGGGACGACCTTACAGTCGTCGGACATGACGGTGGCGGGCCAGTCTAGTCCCGGGTCATGGGGACGACCCTATAGTCGTCGGACATGTCGGCGGCTGGCCAACTTTGGCCCGTGGTCGTGGGGACGACCCTATACTCGTCGGACAAGTCGGCGGCGTACCAACCAAGTCCGGGGGTCGTGGGGACGACCCTATAGTCGTCGGACATGACGGTGGCGGAACAGTCTAGTCCCGGGTCATGGGGACGACCCTATAGTCGTCGGACAAGTCAGCGGATGGCCTACATTGGCCCGTGGTCGTGGGGACGACCATATAGTCGTCGGACATGACGGTGGCGGGCCAGTCTAGTCCCGGGGTCGTAGGGACGACCCTATAGTCGTCGGACATGGCGATTGGCCAACATTGGCCCGGGGTCGTCGGGACGACCCGATAGTCGTCGGACATGTCGGCGGCTGGCCAAACTAGTCCCGGGGTCGTGGGGACGATCCAATAGTCGTCGGACATGTCGGCGGCTGGCCAACTTTGGCCCGTGGTCGTGGGGACGACCCTATAGTCGTTGGACATGTCAGCGTCTGGCCAACTTTGGCCCGGTGTCGTGGGGACGACTCTATTGTCGTCGGACATGTCGGCGGCTGGCCAACCTAGACCCGGGGTCGTGGGGACGACCCTATATTCGTTGGACATGTCAGCGGCTGGCCAAATTTGGCCCGTGGTCGTGGGGACGACCATATAGTCGTCGGACATGACGGTGGCGGGCCAATCTAGTCCCGGGGTCGTGGGGACGACCCTATAGTCGTCGGACAAGTCGGCGGCGGGCCAACCTAGTCCCGGGGTCGTGGGGATGACCCTATAGTCGTCGGACATGACGGTGGCGGGCCAGTCTAGTCCCGGGTCGTGGGGACGACCCTATAGTCGTCGGACATGTCGGCGGCTGGCCAACTTTGGCCCCTGGTCGTGGGGACGACCCTATAGTCGTCAGACATGACGGTGGCGAGCCAACCTAGTCCCGGGGTCGTGGGGACGACCCTATAGTCGTCGGACATAACGGTGGCGGGCCAATCTAGTCCCGGGGTCGTGGGGACGACCCTATAGTCGTCGGACAAGTCGGCGGCTGGCCAACTTTGGCCCGTGGTCGTGGGGACGACCCTATAGTCGTCGGACATGTCGGCGGCTGGCCAACTTTGGCCCGTGGTCGTGCGGACGACCCTATAGTCGTCGGACAAGTCGGCGGCGGGCCAACCTAGTCCCGGGGTCGTGGGGACGACCCTATAATTGTCGGACAAGCCGGCGGCTGGCCAACTTTGGCCCGTGGTCGTGGGGACGACCATATAGTCGTCGGACATGACGGTGGCGGGCCAATCTAGTCCCGGGGTCGTAGGGACGACCCTATAGTCGTCGGACAAGTCGGCGGCGGGCCAACCTAGTCCCGGGGTCGTGGGGACGACCCTATAATTGTCGGACAAGCCGGCGGCTGGCCAACTTTGGCCCGTGGTCGTGGGGACGACCCTATAGTCGTCGGACATGTCGGCGGCTGGCCAACTTTGGCCCGTGGTCGTGGGGACGACCCTATAGTCGTCGGACATGTCGGCGGCTGGCCAACTTTGGCCCGTGGTCGTGGGGACGACCCTATAGTCGTCGGACATGTCGGCGGCTGGCCAACTTTGGCCCGTGGTCGTGGGGACGACCCTATAGTCGTCGGACAAGTCGGCGGCGGGCCAACCTAGTCCCGGGGTCGTGGGGACGACCCTATAGTCGTCGGACATAACGGTGGCGGGCCAGTCTAGTCCCGGGTCATGGGGACGACCCTATAGTCGTCGGACAAGTCGGCGGCTGCCCAACTTTGGCCCGTGGTCGTGGGGACGACCCTATAGTCGTCGGACATGTCGGCGGCTGGCCAACTTTGGCCCGTGGTCGTGGGGACGACCCTATAGTCGTCGGAAATGACGGTGGCGGGCCAATCTATTCCCGGGGTCGTGGGGACGACCCTATATTCGTCGGACATATCAGCGGCTGGCCAACTTTGGCCCGGGGTCGTGGGGACGACCCTACAGTCGTCGGATATGTCGGCGGCTGGCCAACTTTGGCCCGTGGTCGTGGGGACGACCCTATAGTGGTCGGAAATGACGGTGGCGGGCCAATCTAGTCCCGGGGTCGTGGGGACGACCCTATAGTCGTCGGACAAGTCGGCGCGGGCCAACCTAGTCCCGGGGTCGTGGGGATGACCCTATAGTCGTCGGACATGACGGTGGCGGGCCAGTCTAGTCCCGGGTCGTGGGGACGACCCTATAGTCGTCGGACAAGTCGGCGGCTGGCCAACTTTGGCCCGTGGTCGTGGGGACGACCCTATAGTCGTCGGACATGTCGGCGGCTGGCCAACTTTGGCCCGTGGTCGTGGGGACGACCCTGTTACGTCCCGAAACTTCAAAATTTTTTTAAATCATTGATTAGTTGTGTTTTTCCTTTGTCAGAGGGCAGAGTGCTTCGACAACGCTTAGCGTTCTGGGAAATCCCTAATCGAGCGCACTTCTGCTTACTGTATTTTATCAGTGAAAACGGATACTCGGTACTAGGAACGTCGTCGTCGCCGCGACGTTTGGTCGCTGCGTTGCACCCTGAACGTGGGACTGTGCTGAGGCATCAGCGTAGTTCTCAGTAGTTCGTTCAAAATGAGTAGTGGTTCTCATACCTCGCGACACTGATTAAATGTAAGCGGCGGGGGTGTATCTTGACAATGCATCTAGCATTCTGGTTTAACCTAATCGAGCGCATCTCCGACCGGCGAATCGTCGCATCGAGGAAAAGTAGTGATCTGAGTGTGAGAAGCGTGAGGATGAGAGTCACCCTGTTCTACGCCGGTAGCGCATAGGTGAAAAGTATGGAAGAATGAAAGTGAGAACATCTAATGAAATCATGCGACGGTTACTGGGGCATGATTGAGACTGCAGCGTCAGCTTTTCTGAGCGGGCCTCGCGGCCGGACGCTCTCGGGGGCGCGAAGCTGAAGTCACTCTTTGTCGTACAGTCGCGGAGAGCGTGACAAGGTGTCCGTGGATAGTAATTCTTTCTTCTTTACATTAAATCCCGTTTCGAGCCAGAGATTCCAAAGTTTATAGTGAATGGACTCATTCTTTCCACGTTAAATAGTGTTTTAACTCTCTTGCATTTCAATTTTATAAATCTGCGTTTTACATTCGCTTAATAACCTTGTTTAATATCCTGTATTGCGTTGGGATCAACCTTCTGTTAGATCTCATCCCCTTTTGTGCTTTGAGCTATATTATTTATCACTTTTAAATTGTTATCGCAAGTATTGTGAGTGTGAGTGTGATTTTCTTGTTCTCAGGCATAGAACAGGTGTTTTTTATAAAGCATAACCAAAAAGGAATTTCGAACGTTGTAAAAATTTAAACGATATAGCGGGTGAGTGCGCATTTCTTTTCCTTAAAATATTGTAATCGAAATAACGATTGGCGAGCGTAAACTCATGTAAAAGAAATATTATTCATGTTCTATTGCCAATTGGTGAATGCAGAGGTAACGGAGAGTCAATATTGGCTTTAGCCAATATTTTGGGATTTCCCTTGGCTCTTTAGTCTTCTTAACGCCAAGAAAAGAAGAAGAATAAAAATATAATTATTCGCACTTGAACCTTACATTTGAGCAGAAGTTATTTAATGATAAACTAACCAAATCCTCACAATAACCCAGTGCGGGGCCTGTATAGGACTAGATCTTGGATTCCCGATACCAAACAAAATTCTTTAAATTCTTAAATAATAATTTGTACTGTAACGCGCATAACATCCTTCCGATTAGACTGATTTAGACAGTAATTACTCGGACTCCACGCTTACCTCGTAACCGCGTTACAGAACTGGTGGCAGCGGTGGGATACAAGATCGTGCATTGAGTGATTGTTTATCTCACGAGGCGGTAAAATTATCCATTTTGCTTTATATAAAATTCCTAAAAAGCTCAAGTGTGACGTTCAATTGTCGGACATTTTGGTGGCGTTCCGGACTATATTTCGAAATTAATACTGTTTATTTGTGTGTGATCTTGTGTTTGTAAACTTTGTACTAAAAGTGCCGGAAACAGGACGAACTAGTGCTTCGGGCACGAACGCGAATGTTTCTGGAAATAATACTGATCTAAATGTTTCAAACGCTATGATGACATCAATGGCGGAGTGCTTCACACTTCAGCACAGTACTTTAAACATTCCGTTTTACGATGGTAAAAACATACCTTTGAAAAACTTTTTACAAGATATCAGAAATGGAGCAGTCTTTGTTCCTCCCGCGTTAGAATCGTCGTTTTTAAAAGCAGTGCTAGGTAAATTGCAAAAGACAGCTAGAGATAGCACTTGGGGCAAGACGTTCAATAATTTGGACGAATTGATAAAACATTTAAAAGCCAGATTCGGATCAGATAAAACGTACCCTGATTATCATCATGAAATCGAAAATATTAGGATGAAACGCGGGGAAACTGTTAACGACTTCCATGACCGATTAAATATTCTGTTTAATGGCGCTAAAACCGTTTTAGAAGATAAATACCCCGAAAATGCGGGACAAATGTTAGAACCAATTAAAGAAGTAGCTCTGGAAGCATTCATTCGAGGGTTGCCCGATGAAATCACACGAGCGGTAGACGCACGTGATCCCAAAAATCTTGAAGAAGCTTTAAAATTTGCGCGTCGGGCGGAAATTAAAATCAGATCAGGAATATTACCGTCCGGTGAAACTTCGCGGGTAACGTTCGCGGAAAATAATTATTCATCAAATTCAAGACCAGTTTCTCCATCGTATTCGAATTCCAATAATCATAGTACTTCGAGACACTACCAGAATTATTCAATAACCAGACGCGAAGGGAATCATTCGCGATCGCCATCCCCGAAACTAGTTGATACACAGGATGTTAAATTAAAATCACCTAAACCTACTCAATCAGAATACACAAATTATCCTCGATACTCGGATCGCCAACGATACGAACATCAAGGGCATCCAGCCTATCCATTTTATCCACCTTATTTTTATCCCCCCCCACCATTTCCTCCTTATTATCCACCTTATCCAGCATACCATCATGATTTGAATAATAGACCTCCAAACGCATCGAGTCGACCAAATTCGCCATATTCAAATAGACCACCTTCGCCACATCCAAGTAAAATTAATTCGACTACCGACAGCAATAATTTAAACTCACAGACGACTCGTCGCGAAGACGCGGCGATGAGTCCTACGTCAACAGAGCGTCATACAACCGCGAGAAATCTAAAGCGAGCTCAGTAATGTTAACAGTAAATACTGAATCCCCGGTGGTTAAGATGTCCGGAGACAAATTGCGATCCGGGCACGCACATTTCTTGGTAGATACAGGGGCAGATATTAATGTAATTAAATTAGACGCAATATTAGATGATGCAATCGTGGCACTTGACGAATCGGCAACTCTTTCAGGAATCACGCCGGGAACATCAGAAACATTAGGAACCACTTTCATCACGTTGCAATCAGAACCGATTAGATTTCACGTCGTAAAATCTTGTTTTCCAATACGAGCTGACGGTATATTAGGAAAGGAATTTTTAAGACAGGAACAAGCGGAGATATCATTTGCTCATAACACATTGGTTACTCAGTCAGATCCAATTAGACCTATACGTTTTGTGGGGGAGGAACCTTTAACAAAAAAACGATTGAATTATAAACCTCGCATTTTACGAATTAGTGCACGAGGCAGACAGCCAATTGCCATCGATGTCATAAATAGCGATTTGAAAGAGGGATATTTGCCAAAGATCAATACAATAAGCGGAGTCTATATCGGCGAAGCCGTTGTATCAGTAAATGATCAGGGCAAGTGTCATGTCCTAGCAATTAACACATTGACAGAGGATGTTGATATCGAAATTCCACCACAGGAATTAATTCCATTTGAGCACTATAGCTTGCCAGAGGAAGAAAATTTTGATTCGGATTCAGAATTCTCAGAAATTATAACGAACCGAGTAGATGAAATAATAAAAAAATTACGTCTGTCTCATTTGAATGATGAGGAGGTGAGTCACGTGATTGATCTTGTTGAGGAATTTCCTGAAGTATTTCATTTGCCCGGTGATAACTTGCAAGCTACACCGAAAATAAAACATAAAATTCCTACTGTCGATGATGTTCCAATAGACACGCGACAGTATAGATTTCCCCCGGTACATAAAGAAGAAATAGCTAAACAAATTTCGGCCAAATTAAGTAAAGGAATAATAGAATTTTCGAGTTCTCCATTTAACTCTCCACTTTTAATCGTGCCAAAGAAACCCGATCCAGATGGCAACCTACGGTGGCGAATAGTAATAGATTTCCGTAAATTGAACGAAAAAACGATTGGAGATGCCTATCCATTACCGAACATTACGGACATATTAGACCAATTAGGAGAGGCGCGTTATTTTTCAATATTTGACCTAGCAAGTGGATTTCAACAAATTGAAATGGATCCGGCAGATAGTTTGAAGACGGCTTTCTCGACGCCAAACGGTCATTATCAGTATAAACGCATGCCGGAAGGTCTTAAGAACGCTCCGGCAACGTTTCAAAGATTAATGGACCAGGTGTTGCGTGGATTGCAAGGAACAGAAATTTTCGTATACCTAGATGATATCGTAGTTTACACTAAAAATTTAGAAGACCACGGAAAGAAAATTCGACGTTTATTCAATAGATTGGCGGATGCAAAGTTGTCACTTCAACCCAGTAAATGCGAATTTTTGAGAACAGAAGTAGCTTATTTAGGTCATATCATCGGGCAAGACGGAGTCAAACCCGACCCCAGCAAGATCAGGGCCGTGAAGAATTTTCCTCGTCCTCAAAATCCTAAAAATATTAGGCAATTCTTGGGTCTTGCGGGTTATTATAGACGTTTCATAAAGGATTTTTCGGCTATAGCAAAACCATTATCCGAACTATTAAAAAAGAATGCTAAATTTGTCTGGGGTAAGGAACAAAAAGATAGTTTCAAGAAATTACGAAAAGCGTTATGCACTCGACCAATACTGCAATATCCTGATTTTAAAAGGCCATTTACTCTAACAACAGATGCATCTGATTATGCAATTGGTGCAGTCCTGAGCCAGGAGAAAGATGGTCACGATTTACCTATAGCATACTTGTCCAGAATGTTAATAAAACCCGAACAAAATTATTCTACTACCGAGAAAGAATGTTTAGCGATATTATATGCAGTGCTACATTTCCGACCTTATCTTTATGGACGTAAATTCACGTTAGTTAGTGATCATGAGCCTTTGAGATGGATAAATTCTATTAATGATCCCGGCCAGAGATTAGTAAGATGGAGATTGAAATTGCGAGATTATGAATACGAGTTCGTTCACAAGTCTGGTAAATTAAATACAAATGCCGACGCATTATCGCGAAATCCGGTTGATGAAACTTTGACAGAATCCTCCGATGATTCAGATGAGGGCACAAAAGTAGAAAAGAAGCAATTGTTTCCACTCAAAGAAAGTGAAAAGACTAGCGACTCGCCGACACCTTCAGTGTCTCAGTCAAAACCCCTGAGTCAATCAAAAATTCCAAAACCGGGAAAAACATTGGGTTCAAGAACAAGGGTAAAACGACCAACAATACTTGATCAGAGCGCTATTGCCACTAGAACCCGTTCCAAATTACCACAGCTTTCTAAACAATCAATAGCAGGATCTTCAAAATTATCCGAACCTCCTAGCGTAGCAATAACTGAACCTTCTACGTCATTAGACAAGGGATCGTCTAATGATGATCCTCCGATTCTCAGACAGCGAAAGAGTGTTTTTCCTAATCTGGAATACTATCCTGAAACACAGATACTGGAAAATCCTAGTGTTCCAGAGGAGGAAACCGCCGTCGTTGTTAATCCATCAGAAGTACAGGACATAGCAGGTGAACCTGATAAAACACCAGATTACTCTATCGAGTTAAAGGACCTTCAAGAATCCTTCAGAAGGTTTGATGAATCTATGCGAGAAAGAGGTATCATTCACGTGGACGATGAAGAAGAACCAATAGAGTTTCGAGAAGACATAGTTTCAGAACCTGTAGAAGCAGTTTCGGATGAGCCTGACTCTTCCGATGATGAGGCGGAGGAGGAGGTTGTCCGAAGTCGGAATGTCGAAGACTTGATACGAAATTCGAGAGGCACTATTTCTACTAGCAAATTCGCGTTACAAGCACCTTCACTTAAAGTTATCCCGGAAGATACAGAATTGAATATAACCCCTTCCTTGAATAGCTCAGCAATTGTCAAACCTACCTATCAAACTACCATACCTTCACCTGTCTCAACAACCAGACCATTGGCACTTTCTACGCCTTTTCCGGACCTTTTAAGTAAACGATCTTCTAAGGAAGGAGGGAAAACTCCTTTAAAATCGAATATACCCATTCCACGACGAATCATACCCCAAAATTCACAAAATTCTCATTCAACTGGTATAACGATAACTGAAGATATACCACCGGATTTAGAAACCGCCGAACCAATAGATTTTTCTGAATTATCACCCGAGGGTAGTGAAACTGTATCCATGACTAGGGAAAATTTAACGTACTCTCGTTCTCATTATGTTCATTTTATGTCCTCGGATTGCGAATTAATAACGCCAATTAGTAATTTGTTATCTGATTTAGATATCATCAATGTAAATGATATGAAACTAGCAAAGCCAAAAGTAGGGCAAGTATTAATTACGGAACGAGGAAAACATAAGGTCTTTAGCATAGTGATAAAACAATTTCATGGAGATAAAATTTGTGTAGGAAACCTAACATCAGGCATACTGAATCTAAAGAATATACTAATCAAATCCAATGTGCAGTCTTTTAGAATTTCACAATCAGGTGATTTTTTAGATGAACTTCCTCACAATACATTAGCATCTTTACTAACGCACATTTTCGAAGACAGCGGAATTAAAGTAATTATTTGTTCTGGGAATATTCGAGTCCCTCCGGAATCCATACGACAAAATATCATTTCAGAATTTCACGAAGGGTTAATTGGCGGACATAAGGGAGTGACGAAAACCTATCTTAGAATTAGGGAAAAGTTTTACTGGCCAGGACTACGAAATGATGTTCAAAATTTTATCCGCACCTGTAATAGTTGTAAGAGTAAAAAGTTAGTAAGAGCAAAAACTAGGGAACCTATGTTAATCACTGACACCTCGATTGAGCCTTTTGATAAGATAGCTCTGGACACTGTAGGACCTCTTCCGACCTCATCATCGGGAAACCGTCATATCCTCACTATGCAGGACAATTTAACCAAATACTGCATCGCTGTTCCTATTCCTGATATTAGGGCGGAAACGGTAGCACATGCATTAACAACAAATTTAATATTGCAATATGGGGCGCCTCGAGTGATTTTAACCGATAGGGGTACTAGTTTCATAAATAAATTAATGCAACAGCTGGCAACGATTTTCAAAATTCATCATGTTAGTACATCGGGATATAGACCTCAAACAAATGGAGCTTTAGAACGAAGTCATATAGTATTAACAGAATATATCAGTCATTATATTAAAGACTACGACGATTGGGATCGTTTGGTACCCTTTGCAATGTTTTCATACAATACCTCGGTTCATGAAGCCACTAATTTTACACCATACGAGTTAGTATTCGGTAAAATAGCTCGTTGTCCACATTCTTTTCAAGACGAAAATGAAAATTTTCCCGTATATAATTCATACCTGCAAGACCTAATAATACGCCTTTCTGAAATGCAAACATTAGCTGGAAATAATTTGATCAAAGCTAAGGAAAAGTCTAAATTATATTATGATAAATCGGCACGACCGTTTAAGGGAAAGGTGGGGGACATGGCACGTGTCCTGGTCGAACCAAAAAGAGGAAAATTTGGTGAACGCTACCATGGTCCATACAGGATTGTTGGAGTCTTGGAGGGAAGAGGCATTGTATTGGAGGACGACAAGGGGAAACTTTTTACGAAGCACCCGGATAAATTAATATTGGTTTAAGGAAAAGAATGGGCAACTCGCGGCTGAATCGATTAAATTTGGTAGTTACCTGGGCATGTCTAGTGACCATGAGTAAACCTATGGAAGAGCCTGATAATGAC
The DNA here is from genome assembly GCA_963932275.1 of Andrena praecox. Taxonomy (NCBI): domain Eukaryota; kingdom Metazoa; phylum Arthropoda; class Insecta; order Hymenoptera; family Andrenidae; genus Andrena; species Andrena praecox. The sequence continues at coordinate 4,425 of CAWVQO010000628.1, read as the reverse complement.
CTGAAGGACTACCGTATCACACGGATGCCTGCTAATCCGGGACTGTACTACGAAAGGGGAAGCGGCGTAGAATTCGCGAGAGCGGATTGGCGTGTAGCGTTATTCATCGACATCCAAAAAATTAGCACAAATTGGGAACATGAGAACGAAACTTTGGAAACTGTCTATCAAAATTGTATATCACTTGTAGTTAAAACAGACTGTACCTCGCTATTAAGAATAGGGTACTTGAAGGGTAGAGTGACCGAGGTCATGCACCTGCACAAGGAAGCAGAACAATTAATCTCAGAAATCATCACGCCGCCTTCGAATATGGCGAAACCTCCGAAAACGATAACTCGCCGAAGCGTACCGCTTGGGTTCGTGGGTTCTTTAAGTCGTTCCTTGTTTGGTACACTGAACATGGAGGATGCTGAGTATTTTGACAGGGAAATTGATAGATTATATGATTATCAACGTGTTATAACTCAAATTGTTAAAAATCAAACTCACATAATCATGAGCGATCTACATCATACCCATGAAATAATGGAACAATTAGCGAGCAAAATTGATAGTAACAGGCTCGAAATAAACAAATTAATTGAAGCACAAGGAGCATTCAAAACATTAAATTACTCTTTGGCCTTAATTCAATACTCAAATTCTGTAGAAATCTCTCTTAATCATTATATCAATGGAATTCAAACGCTTATGGCAGCCATAGTGGCAGCTCGTCAAGGTGAATTGCACCCTTCCTTGCTTAGTGGACCCAGACTGGGAATCGTCTTACAGGAGATACGAGAATCTGTTACAAGCTATGAACTTCCTATGTATGTCCGTAGAATCGAAGAATTGTCAAAACTAACCACAGTAAACTTAAGATATTATAACGGAAAAATAATAGTCACAATACACATACCATTAATAGACCGAATTAAATTTGAGCTTTATCATGCGTACTCTTGGCCTTCTAAACAAATTATAAATTCAAATGTTACCGCATCCGCGTACCTTGTGCCACGAGCAAGAAATATAGGGTTGAGCACGGACCTCCGAACATATTTCATCGTTGATGATAACTTTTTAAGTTCTTGTCTGAAACTGCAAGGTAACTTCTTGTGTCAACCAGAAACACCTTTATATGAAGTACAAAATTCAAAATCCTGTGAACTTCGACTGCTGTTGGGGACTGGAAGTCAGGAGGACACTTTTCAAAACTGTAATATTCGGATGAAGTCATCTCACGAGCAATACTGGGAAAAACTTAAAGTATCAGGCGCTTGGTTATATTCTTTGGATCAAACTGAATCTCTTCAAATAATTTGCAATGGAAGAAAAAGCCAAATTGTTACAATAGAGCACAGCGGAATACTAGAATTACATCCCGACTGCACCGCAAGAACGCAGACAACTACGTTAACGGGAGTAAAGATCGTTCAAGATAAACACTATTATTATTATCAGCCAGATCTAAGTTTAAATATCACGGAATTGGTACCATCTCTGGAAAAATATACGGAAACCCATGAAGTCACCAAGGAACACCCGGGACCAATGCCGTGGAAATTCGACACGGACAATTCACTCCGGGAAGTGGAGGAAAAACTGGAGATCATCGGACACCAAAGGCGTGAGAAGGAACATCATTTGCGATTGACATATGGATCATACCTCGCTCAAATTACTGTAGCTCTATTGCTCGTACTCTATCTGTCACGAACTCTTATTTACAACTTTATCATGAGGCTTCGGAAATTTTTCGTAAAACAGAAATATTCTCCGTCAGAAGCTACTCGTGAGGGCAACGAGCACCCTTTGGAATCATTACAAATGAACAGACCTCCATTACCTCCGCAATGATTACTGGTTAACTGACCAGATTTATACTGTGTGTCATACCATAATGTTTTCTCTTACGATGCTTATACGTACTGTATTACCTTCAGGTTTATCATGGCTAAAGGACATAACTCCCGCAGGGTATTTGTGTCTCGATTGGCTCCCTACACAAAGAAGGAACACTTGCTAAAGGTGTTCGAGCCGTTCGGCCCGATTCATGCGGTGGTCCGGAGGAAGAGTACGGGAAGCGTAGCATTCGTCACCTTTGCTACCCCGGAGCAGGCTGACTTAGTGGTGGAGGCAGCAGCGGCACAACCAATCCTGTGCCATAAGCGCAAGCTAAAAATCTCTCTTGCGGACTCCTGGCATGAGGCGGTGCTAATTCCTCTCAGCACAGCGCCGGCTGATCCACCGGGTCCGGATCCATTCGGAGGCTTGATCATCAAGCCTTGGGGCGCATCCGTACTACCGGAGGAGTGCGTGGCGATGATTGCGGCGCTGCTTCCGTACCCGGACCGAGCCAGGATGGAGCGGGTCTCTCGGCTATGGAGAAGGGCGAGCTTGGCGTCTCATCGGGGAACGACGGCCGTCAACTTGGACGACTGGAGATGGAACAACGAATGGGGTCACCGGCCCATTTCCACCGAGGCGTTTTATTGGTTGCTTCAGCGTTGCGGGCGATATGTATCGCACGTTACTCTCGATGAGCGTTCTTTATCTAGCTCACTGAAACCGCAAGTACTAGCAATAGCTTGTGAGGGGTGCGAAAACCTCAGTACCTTAGATTTAAGAAGCGTAACGATACGACCATCGGCGCTGCGGGCATTAAAAGGGAAGCTGGCGCTTAGATCACTGTCGTTGGGAAGATGCGAGGGGCCCGTTGACCAATACTTATCGGAGATAACGAGCGGATTGCGACGCTTGTCGATTCAGAACAATGCATTCACGGGAAAATCTATAGAGAAGGGTTTTAAATTGGAAACACTGGAGATTGAAAATTGTCAAAACCTCAGAGATGCTTGCATCTCATCGGCGCTAGCGTTGTGTTCAGGTTTATGCCAATTGAAGATATCACGGTGTCCCGGGCTCAGGTCCCCCGGTGTACTTAAAGCTTTAACAGAAAACACAAAGGTGGCCGAAACTCTTGAGTGTCTGACGTTCGGTACCGTCAATTTTGATCAATCTCCACTCATCGGTGAGACGGAGGAGTTCGAGATGATATTTTTATCACCAGAACTGACCGTCACCGCTGTGAATTTCATTACTCGTTACAAAAACGTCACCTCGCTAAGCGTAGCCCTCTGTAGATGGGTTGACGGTAATGTCGTCCAGGCCATGGGAGCTCATATGAAGTCATTAAAACGACTAAACGTAAGCTCTTGCATGTCCATAAGAGGCGCAGAACTTGCACCTCTTGGGGAGCTTACGCAATGCGAGGAGCTTTTCATGAACAACATGTATAGTGATGTCGAAGCAACATTTCTGGCCCGTTTAGACAATTTAAAACGATTGGACGCTCGAGACAATTTGGGGATCACAGATCTGGACATTTGTGGTTTTCTGGAACACGCAATTGATGTTGAGCTAATCAATATCGAGGGGTGTAACCGGCTAACTCGGAATATCGTGATATCAGCAGGAAACACTATCCCTATTAGAGGTCAAAAATTGCACATGTACCTCGGCGAAACTCAAGCGTACCACGTGAAAAGGGACCGGAAAAACATCTTTCTGACAATAACCTATGATAGGATCACCCCGCGTGGGTATTTTCTGGTGAGCGATCCCTGATGTGTGACAGTGCGCATTTTGCACTCTGGTAAAACCTTGTTACACATTATGGGGTTGTTTCTCCGGCGTGCCGTCTCGGTGATTGGATCAACGGTGCCCCGTCGCTGTTGCGTCGTCGGGACGACGACGTTTCTAAGGAAGGAGGGGTGTTACGTCCCGAAACTTCCAAATTTTTTTAAATCATTGATTAGTTGTGTTTTTCCTTTGTCAGAGGGCAGAGTGCTTCGACAACGCTTAGCGTTCTGGGAAATCCCTAATCGAGCGCACTTCTGCTTACTGTATTTTATCAGTGAAAACGGATACTCGGTACTAGGAACGTCGTCGTCGCCGCGACGTTTGGTCGCTGCGTTGCACCCTGAACGTGGGACTGTGCTGAGGCATCAGCGTAGTTCTCAGTAGTTCGTTCAAAATGAGCAGTGGTTCTCATACCTCGCGACACTGATTAAATGTAAGCGGCGGGGGTGTATCTTGACAATGCATCTAGCATTCTGGTTTAACCTAATCGAGCGCATCTCCGACCGGCGAATCGTCGCATCGAGGAAAAGGAGTGATCTGAGTGTGAGAAGCGTGAGGATGAGAGTCACCCTGTTCTACGCCGGTAGCGCATAGGTGAAAAGTATGGAAGAATGAAAGTGAGAACATCTAATGAAATCATGCGACGGTTACTGGGGCATGATTGAGACTGCAGCGTCAGCTTTTCTGAGCGGGCCTCGCGGCCGGACGCTCTCGGGGGCGCGAAGCTGAAGTCACTCTTTGTCGTACAGTCGCGGAGAGCGTGACAAGGTGTCCGTGGATAGTAATTCTTTCTTCTTT
>CAWVQO010000627.1:5000-7500 GCA_963932275.1 Andrena praecox | reverse complement strand
GGGCCGTAGACCGACACGCAACGGGTCGCGACGTTCTACTAGGGGAGAAGTGCACGACTACGTGGCCGGAACATTCGCCGCCGGTGGTGTACCCTCGGTAATGGTACCACGAAGGTCCACACCCGGAGTATCGCGCACCGACGGGAGCCAGCCTCGTCGACGATGAATCTCCCCATTCGATCTTTTGGGTTTCTCAGGTTTACCCCTGAACGGTTTCACGTACTCTTGAACTCTCTCTTCAAAGTTCTTTTCAACTTTCCCTCACGGTACTTGTTCGCTATCGGTCTCGTGGTTGTATTTAGCCTTAGATGGAGTTTACCACCCACTTAGGGTTGCACTCTCAAGCAACCCGACTCTATGGAGAGATCCTCCCGAAACGCGTACCGGTCGCTACGGGCCTGGCACCCTCTGCGGGTAAGTGGCCCCATTCAAGATGGACTTGGACGCGGTGCGACGTCACGGGATAAACGGATCCTCCTGAACACTACAATTCCCTGCGGCGGAACCGCGGGATTCAGTGCTGGGCTAATTCCTGTTCGCTCGCCGCTACTAAGGAAATCCTTGTTAGTTTCTTTTCCTCCGCTTAGTAATATGCTTAAATTCAGCGGGTAATCTCGCCTACTCTGAGGTCGTCGTCAATCGTTTTATTATATATTTGTGCCACCAGAGAAAAATAGGCTGAGAGAGACCGTGAAATGAAGAGAAGATATTTTGGAGAAGCGCGCGCGCGCGCTGCCTCCGGAATTATAAAATCGTGCTCCCTCTTTTGGATATTATTGTACCTCGAACGGGTCTCCCGGCGGGAGTACGGGGTGTGCGCGTAGTGGCGGTATCATCCCCGTACACATCCCGGCTCGTAGCCCGACGACGACGGATCGATGTGGATCGATCTCGTTGTATTATATATCCAGAGGTGCCATCGCACGATTCCAGAGGAAAGGTGTCTTTTCGTCGCGCACCGTCGATTCGATCCGCGAGACACTCGCGGAACGAGCACCGGTTTTTACTTTAACGTCCGTCCGCTATATTAGCTTTGAGATTCCGCTGTCCCTCACGCCTCGAGCAGTGTGACTCGAGCAGAGGGAACCGCCGAAAAATAAGCTTTTCCGTGGACTGGACGACCGGTGAGACGCGCGGTGGTCTCGTACACGATCGACCAACAACGCGACAAAGACAATGCGGCGCGCGATCGGGGAGACTCGTTCTTCCATTCTACGAATGAAGAGTCTCTCCCTCTCTTGCGCATTTCGCGCGGCATCAGCGCCTCTCGGTTCGTCGAAAGTTCCAGAAATCGCTCAGCCGCGCCAAGGAGGATTCCGGGGGTACAGAAACGTTAAGAAAAGCGACGAGTGTGGAGCAATCTCTCTTCATCGGATGTTTGGCGCAAACACTCTTTTGTGTGTCGACGGAACGTGGCCATAGGGAGAAAATGAATAGGGCTAGGCGAGGACACGCGCAACTACGGGGAAATACATCGACCCGATATCCTGTTGACGCGTGGTTTATTTATCATCCCGCACAGCGCCTCTATTTTCTCATTGTACACCCTTGGATCTTCACGGCGTCCCGAAGAACGAGTGTGTGTTGCGCCCTCGGTGTTATATAGATTGACTGACAACACTTCTCTCACTTGTCAACGACGACCCTCCTCTTTATAAAATCCCTGGGGCCGCGTGAACCCGACGATATAGATCGATCGGCGCACGATATGCCGCGCACTGCTCTTTCCTCTCTTCTCTATCATCTCTCGCTGCTGCTCTCCCCTTTTCTCTTTGGTCTCTTTCTCAGGACAAATTTTTCATTTCAGGCGACGTCGGGAGCACGGTAAAAGATCTCGCGCGGAACGTGAAGGCAAATCTACACACACCCCGGTGCGAGCGGAGAGGCTGCTCTGTGTGTGATGATCCAGGGAGCGGTGCCAAGCACACGGGCGGTCGTTGTAAAACAACGACGCACGACGCCGTGAAAGCACGCACGCGAGTCCGCACGATCATTCTCATCACATTCGCCTCTCTCTGCTTCTCGCACGGGAGAGAGAGAGTACACGCTTCACGCGATTCTCACGCGAGCCGTGGCAAACACCGACGAACGGCCCAACTTTCGCTCGTACGTCGCGTATCTCGCGTGTACCATCGACCCGACTCCGAAACGCGTTACATCGTCGGAAACGCGAGACGGCGAGGATGATATTATATACGGAGAACCGACGCAAGCAGTCTTTTGTATGCGATAACGACCCTCAGCCAGGCGTGGTCCAGGAATTGTATCCGTGGACCGCAATGTGCGTTCGAAATGTCGATGTTCATGTGTCCTGCAGTTCACACGTTGACGCGCAATTAGCTGCGTTCTTCATCGACCCACGAGCCAAGTGATCCACCGTTCAGGGTAATCGTGTTATTAAATATGTTCGTTATATCTTTGTTCTCGGTTCGGATGAAGCCGAGGCCCGTGGCGCCTCCAACCAGCGCGCGAAGGAGGTCCGGGCGTCGCCAGCGTTGAC